>PVJA010055656.1:0-11094 GCA_004027025.1 Myocastor coypus | reverse complement strand
AAAAAAAAAAATCCTTAATTACAATGCATGGAACGCAGAGCTAGATTGGTGAGATGAGCTTTAGGAGGCTTAGATTCAATAGCCTCCAACATCACAAGCTTCACTGGTGGCCCACTGCAATAGCAAAACCTTTGACTGTGTATGTATCTGCTTCCTCTTAGTCCAAAGAGAAGTATATTCTTTTCATTTTTTTTTCTAAGCAACATCAATAGGGAGGTGGGTCATGCCCACACACTGTACTCTGTAGAATGATTGTGAGGACAATATGCAATATGTCAACTTTCAAAGAAAAGAAAGGGGAAAAGAAAAAAAAAAGTAATGTGGATTTAGAAAGGTTAATATTTGATTGTTTGATCAATCTTATATACCTATATGTATTAATCCAAAGTGATCTCTTGATGAAAATATGTAATATAACCATTGTTAAATTTAAACAATAAAAAAAATTGAAAAAAAAAGCAAAAAAACAAATGTTCCATGTGGCTAATAAGCATTGGGCTTATCCTCAGGATGCTATGATGTGTAAGACTGGTATAGTCCCTGTGCTTCCAGAGTTACAGCTATGTCCAGAATATGAATGATTGTCATATAGTACTAAGTATAGTAAGTCACCTGGCTATGATGCAGGCTGGTAAAGGGATTTTGGATTTTTTAGTATGACCTACCACCAGGGGAGTTATAATCACATCAGGTGCCCCATGTGTCTTTCCTGGCCTCTTCTAATGTTATGCTTCCACTTTGATAATAGTATCTGCCTCTAAAGTCTCCAGCACTGCCACTGGTAGGTGGTTCACAGCCCCAGCTTCTGTTTCCCTCCATGCTCACTGTCTTTAGTTTGCTATTCTGGAGCTCCTGTATGTGAAAAGCAACTCAAGATTAGTACTAATGTATTAGAAGAATTTTCCCCAATTGAGCACAGGATGGAACGTTCATGGCTTTAGTGCCTAACTTTTATGTGTTCGTGATTCTTTCAGAGGTTGGCAAGCCACATGTATTTTGGGAGACAGCATGCGCTGTGTCCTGACAATAGCAGAGAGCATGGAAAAGCCCCCATTTTTGTGACTCCATAACAGCAGGGAGTCATGCTGCTCAGCCCCTGTGGTGGTGTTCAGCAGTAAGAGTTTGCTACTAGTGTAAAAAGAGAACTCGAGCCAGTATGAACTTGTGCCCAGGTTTGTTTTCTCCTTCTTAAATATGAGTATTTATTTCCTCTCTTTCTACCTCACTTCACCTCTTGAAAAAAAAAAAAAAAGAAAAAAGAAAAAAGGAAGCAACTCTTTGCAAACACTTTCCAGGGCCAACCAAATAGCTGAGAGATTAAAGCACCTGTAAGCAGGCACAGGGGCTAGGAGTTCAATCCCCTGGACTGCCATACCAGCCCTTCCCCTCGGGCACACTGAGACAGCAATTGAGACTGGGCATGGTGGCACACACCTATAATCCCAGCTCTTGGGAGGGTGTAAACAGGTAGATCACTACAAGTCTGATCTAGTAGTGAGACCCTGAACCCTGTAGACCCTTCCCACTCCCCCCACAAGAAAACACCTTCCCAAGATTTATTTGCTGAAGAAGTGTGAACATGGTGATCTTAGATGTTAAAAAAAAAAAAAAAAAAAAAGCCTGTTCCATTGCTTGTTCCTTTCTCACAGGCCTCTAACTAGGAGGAACAGCAGGAGGGGTTGGGCTGACAGCCTTGCAGTAGGTGTGATTCATTCTCTGTTTGAGAGAGAGGCGTTGTTACCACTGAATGAAAGTAGTGGAGTGGAGCCCAGCCAGAAGGAACAGTACCTTGGCCAGAGTGTGAAGAGAGGTGTCTCTAACAGAGGCAAAAGGACTGTCTTGGTTTCTTTGTGCAGCTGTAGTTAAGAAAAGCAAAAATTTAAAAAAAGTATTCTGTGATCCTTTTTTCCAATTTGGCCTCTTCATGAAAGGCGTAGAGACACTATGTGGCTCTGGCAAAGATGCTGCTGTAGTTAGCCATGCTGCATTTCAGAACTATCTTCTCAGAGTGGCTTTGTTCTTCCCAGATTTCCGCTGGTAACTGTATCCTTCCTCTAGCTTCTTCTGCAAACACCTTGGAGTTTTGAAAAATGCTAATCAGGAATAAGATCCCTTCCTGTGTCTAGCTTGGGGACCACAGTCCCCTTCCAGACTGAGAGACCGAGATAGCGTGGCATATCCTCTGCCTTTATTTTTCTTAGTTGTATTACTGCTTTCACTGGCTACGTTTCTTCTTGTCTGTCATGAACACTCTTAAAAACTCATATGTGAGTGATTTCCCGCCCTCTTTACTGTGGGTAATTTTCTGTGGCCAGGGCATATGGCCGGGCCTCTGGCGGGCTCCTCTGCTTGCTTTCTTCTGAGCTCTGTTATTCGGTGAGTTTCTGCAGGCCACTGATTGAGTTATACCCTGAAGAATACTGAGCTGGTTCTCAGCTGCAGGATGTCTTTCCCCAAAGTTCTTTCACTGTGAAGCTGGGTCTGAGGATTCACATGTGCATATTGGTTTACAGGAACATTAAAGCACTCTTCCCTCATTGGTGGGTAAGTTACTTTAAGACTATGAGGTAGTATTCTCACAGGACTTGGAGCTCAGAGTGGGCCTGGGGTATAAGCCAATACCCTTCTGGCCAGTTTAATGTCTAGTTACAGCTTTCCTTTACACCTAATAGTCTTGCTTTCGGTTTTTAAGAAGGAATTCTTTATATAGATAGAGATTCTGTATTCATTTGCCTTAATAGTTTGGAAGCTCTACTAATGAAAAACAAACTGAGAAAATAAGCATGAAAAAATTACTAGCTATAGCATTTGGTGAGATATAGAGAGCAAAAGACAATAAATGGAAAAAATGACTTACCAATATGCCCACTGAGTATTGTATATTTAATGTGCAGCCCTCTGGTTAATAATACCACTTTATTTTAGAAAAATGAGTAAGATAAAATAGACAAAGAAACAGCTGAGAAGGAAGGAGGCCAGGATTAGCACTGCCCTTAAGCATTGCTCTTGTGACTGCAGCATCTAAGATGAGGCTCTGGTTGGGATGAGAGGTGAGTTTTCTGTATGTTCCCTATACCAGCACTGTCCCTAAAGCTGCAGTTCATCCTCATGGCTTTAAGTGTGCTAGACACATAAGATCCTCAAAATGTTTGATTGATAGAATAATAATATACTTACCTGGAGTGTGTGTGTGTGTGTGTGTGTGTGTGTGTGTGTGTACACACTGGTAGGTTTACTTATTATTTCTGCCTACAGATTTGTGCTTTCTTCTTGTCATTGGAGCTCTGACATGGTTTTAAACCTGAATTCACATCTCACATTGCAACAGAACTGTCTAGGTGCCACTGCTCTCCTAGGGAACAGGTGGGAGTGGAGTAGAATTACAACATGGCTTCAGATGAAAGGCTGAAAGCAGACTGAAATACTCAGGGTTTTGAAAAAATACTGTGTGGATCTTTTTCTTTTTAAGGTTTCTGATCATGATCATGCTTAATTTTGTGATAGATTGAGGGACAGCAGATCACATCTAGCCTGTGATGTGATTTTGTTTGGATGACACTGTGAGTGGGGTTATGTGAGGCAGGCTCTTTGCAGGGATCCCACCACCCCTCAGTTTGTTTTCTACGATGTACTTTGAGGTCATTTATCGGCATGGTACACAAAGAATATTTTTAAATTGCTCCCATAAAGAGAAGCAAATAGTTAATAAAAAAAAATCAGGCCTTCTATCTGATTTATACTTTTGTTTTCCCAAATGTTTTATGATGATGTAATATGAACAGTGAAATGCTAAAAACGTTTAATAAACAAAATAAATAAAATTGCCGGAGAATAAACTTAAAAGGCTGTGGTCTGGAATGCTAAGTTAACTGCTCAGCACTGAGGCCACGGCATTGTTTTTCATGACAAAGGACAGCAGCATGGGAAGCTGCATGATTGTTTATCATGCGAACAGCTTAAGAGTTGCATGATTCTGTCTCACCTTTTTCAGTCACAGTGGAAACACTTCTGTTGCTAGCTTTCCTTTGACGCCCACAGGTTGCTAAACATCCATGGATCTTGAAGAGTGTTGGAGTGCCACGTTCCTTCCACATGTGGCTCTTGTTTTTTTCTGTTAGAAGCATTGATCTCAAAACACGTTGGAGTCTAGGACGGGGTGCACTCTTCTGAGTGATGCAGCCCTGAGCTCTGCTCTGGCAGGGGCCTCCTTCTGGAGAGAACATATCGAGTTCATCCACTGTTGTGAGTGAAAATAATCAGCTGGTGAAAGCACAGAATTAGAAACCTCTTGGTATATTTATTTCAGTGTCTGAAGAATTCTGATTTAAAGCAGACTTTATTTCAAGTAATGTGAACAGTAGGTCATTCAAGAGTCTCGGATGAATCAATGTTTTCTTCCCTTCTCTCCATGAAAACTATTTAAAGCAAAGGTCAGGCCTGTGCTGGATTTAGAGCCTATTAAGTGTAAGTCTGCAGAACAGAGGCACTTCTTTCTTATTCTTTACATAGTTCTGAGCACTGGGGACACTCTGGTCTTCTGCAAATCATAGCTTCTTGCATATTTCTGGTGTTTGTGACTCTTTTGTTCTGGAGCAGAATGTAGAATCCAAAGTGGATACAATGCATATATATCTGAGCTCTGTTGGCTTTTTTAGCTTATTATATTTAGAATAAATTTAAACTATGAAAATGGCTTCAGAAGAGTTTAATAGGCTTTGAATTGAATGTAAGAAGATATTAATGTACTTCATTTAGTCCACATTGTCAAAAATCAAACTCATCAAGTCTACCTTTCCTTTCACTGCCCTTTCCTCTCTGCTTCGCTTGAACTTGCCCATTTCTGTGAAGATTTTCACCTTTGTTCCAGGTACTAACCCAACATGCCCCCTCCCAGGGCATCTTGTGCAGCCACCTACCTGAACTCTGCTCCTGTGAGGTTTTCAGTTCTGCTGTTCACCCTGGTCTAGCCCCTATTAGGCATATGAGGATTGATATAGTCTCTGAACTCAACTCTGTGACTTGTGTCTGCCCTCTCTAAACCATCCTTTCATTCCATAGAAATTTAAATATACTCCATGACCAGACTCTGCTGCACTCTGATGATACAACAGCAAAAGAAACAATCAAGATATCCCTAGACCCCAGAAGCTGATAGTCTACTGCAGAAAAGACAGAAACAGACAGTACAGAAGATGGAACATGAAACTAGAGAAAGGAAATAGGAGAGAGAAAATAACTGTGCATGGGGAAATGTGATTGTACATAGGGAAAGACAGGGCTCCCTGGGAAGACGACAACAAAGACACATCATGATGGTCCAGCATGTGGTTGTGGGGCCTCAAGGGCTTGAGCGTGCTGTGGTTGGGGTCCAGGTCAGGGACATTAGGAAGTACAGTGATATGACCCTGGAGATGGACTGAGAACACAAGGTGTGAGAGAAAGGAACAAGAGTGCCCTTGATGTTTTTACCTGAGTATGGAGAAGGATACAGGTGTCCTGAAATGACAGGTAGGAAGGTGCCTGCTGTGGCATCCCCATGGTGGATGTTCTCTTGCTATCCTAACCAGGAGATAACAGGCTGGGAGGGAGGACACCAGGCCCTCAGTTTGTGACATACCATGCCTGGGCTGCCTTATGAGATAACACATGGAGGGCAGGTTAGGTGGTCAGATATTTGGAGCTAGAATTTGGGGAAAAGTTTGTACCTGGAGATAGAAATTTGAGATCTTAATATACAGGTGATATTTAAGGTCAGAGCAGATGAGATCCCCACAGACAGAGTTGGAAACAGTCACTGGGCTGAGGCCTAAAATATATTTCTTCAGAAATACAGATTTCTTTCCTCTGATCCTCTCCCTGTGGTTTTAACCTAGTTTTCCAGCACTCTCATGTTCCTTCCATGTAGCGTAAACGTATTTGTTAAAAACTGTTAAACCATGGCGTCTTCACAGAGTGGTTTCTTTTGCTAGCATGCCCTTTGTGCATCCTCAAATCTCCATTACACTTTCTTGTAGCACTGCTCTGCAAGGTTGGTCTTAGTCATAAGCTCACCTCAAGCATCTTGGTAGTTTTCTGTCAGTCACAATCTCTCCCTTATTAATACTTATTTCTTTCATTTATATAATCATTCTTTTCTAACATCCCATAACGTAGTACTCACCCTGTTTTTAGTTTTATTAGTACGTGTCTGTAGGATGCAATGCTTGTGCCCATCGTGGGAACTTAGCACATGCACATAGAGTCTTACTTTGCTCCCTTCCCACCCTCCCACTATATTTTGTTGTTCTTTCCATTTCTGAAAGAACTATCTCCTGTTCCCTATTGTCTGTCTTTTATTTCGCTCTTTGATTTTTTTTTACATTTTGTGTTTCTCATCTGAAAGAAACATGATATATTTAAATTTGCTTGTCTAATATATTTTACTTAACATTATGGTCTCAAGAGACATCCATCTTCCTGCAAAGAACTCAAATTTATGCTTCCTTATGGAAGAGTCGTACCCTGTCATATGTAAATACTACATTGTTTAATCCATTCATCGGGTGACAGATATACAGGCTGCTTCCAAGATTTAGTTGAGTTATGCTACTGCAAACTTAAATATATAGTAGTATTTCATTATAGTATATAATATATCTTTGTAATGTGATATTTTTAACTCTTTCAGGAGGATACCTAGAAAGAGAATAGCTAGATTGAATTGTTTTATTCCTGTGTCTTTGATAGAAATTGAGCATCTTGAAGATGCAGGTAGGGTGGGCAGGAGGTAGTCTTCCTTTACCCTAGCAGTCAGTATCATCTGCATGTGACAATGTTGGAAATGTATGTCTAATTGTCTCTTATGTTTGTCAAAGTAGTTCTATGTATAGTTTAAAAATAATGTATATTTATAGACACATATGTATGTATATATGTATGTGAAAGCCCAGAAGGTTGCACTGAAAATATCAAGGTCATTCTTTTCCCTTTCTTTTTCACCTTTTGTACTTCATATAACCTTTTCTAGATATCCATTGGATATGTGTGTGAAAAATTATTCTCTCATACCGAGTTTTTTGCTCTGGTTACTGAGAATTGAATTCAGGGGTATTTTAGCACTGAGAAACATTCCCAGTCCTCTTTAGTTTTTGTTTTGAGATAAGTTCTTGTCAAGTCACTAAATTGCCCCTGCTGGTTCCAAACTTGTACTCTTCCTGTCTTAGTCAGTCTTCTGCAATGGTGGACTGCCAGCATATATCATCACACCGAGCTATTATCACATACAATTATTTTTCTTGTCTCTCAATCATTTTTTTCTCAGTCATTTTTGGCCTAAGTTTTGGGATACATACATATATATACATATATATATATTATATATATATATATATATATACATATACATATATATATTATTTATTTTTTCCTCATAGTCATGCTGGCTGTCTGGAGAGTCATATGCATTCACATATGTGTCTTTGTGCACATATGTGTGTTAGAAGATAAAATCCTGATGTGAAGCAGCTTATACCCTCCTGCAAAGATTCACAGTGAATCATTCTTGTGGGCATGTTTTTTTTCTTAGGTTTTATCTGGCCATTTGATGTCGCCTCAAAATTACAAATTTGATTTTGGAGGCAGGGCCTTTACACACTAGGCAAATAAAGAATCTTCCACTATGCCTGTGTTGGAAGCAGTCCATGGTAAACCTGGGAGGAGCCATGCAGGATCCTTGGGGACCTCGCTTTGTGCAGGTCCTTTAGAAACTGCAGAACATGACACCCACAAGATGAGCAAGGACAGCACAGGGCAAAGGTGCTGGGAACAGAACTAAGTACCCCAAATGAACCTAAATCTACACCCAGAAACCTACATCCACCTTAGATAGTTGTTTACAGAGAAGCAAACACAGTCACTGCAAGTGCCAGTGAGATTGTGCCCAGTGTCACTGAGGCAAAGGGGACTGGGATCTCTTCAGCAAAGAAGCAGACTGTTGCCTGGTGGGAATGTGGGCTCAGGGCTCCAAGATTGTAAGTTTTCAGGAAACGCTGGCTATGAGAGATACATTTTGGCTTCTAAATTTTAACGTTGGCTAAAGAGCAATCTTTTTTAAAAAATGTGGGATGAATACTTAGCCTTTTATCAGTCTATTGATTGTATTTCCTTGCTACTCAAATAAACTATTAGGACTTGTGCATTTTTTGCACCCTTGGCATAGACTGTCATGCTCCCACCCCTGAGGCAACCTCGATCTTCTTCAGTACAGCCCCAGCTGCCCACTTTTCCAGTGGGCTTCTGCTTTTGGTACAATGCTTAAGATTCACAACGTATGTGTCATAATACTTTTACAGTATCTGTGTCCTCATTCACCCTGGGAGTGGAGCCCCTGAAGTTTGGGGCTCTGGTCTGTCCCCACAGTCAATAATCCATAGTCATTTGCTAAATTCACAAAAGTCCTCTCAGGCTAGTATCTCAATTTTTAAACTTTAATAGAGGCCGTTGTCTCAGCACAGACGCAGACAGGGTGACTGGCAGAGAAACACACGACATGCAGCAGGCAGAGTTCCTTGCCTTGGCAAAGCCAAGAGTTCAGGAAGCAGAGAATATTCCCTGAGCTAGAGGGAGAAAGCACTTTTTCAGCACCTGGCGTTTGCTGGCTGACTTATTTGTTTGCTATTTTCACCCACAGGGAGTGGTAAGGAAATGAAGGAGTGATCCTTTTTCTGTTCCTCAGCCAGCACTGATTGAAAGGTTATGTGATCCATGAAGTGGCAGCTGCTGGATGTCCAGTTAGAATTTCCAGACGTTGATGGAAGCATAGCATTTGGAGTGATTTTTTTCCCAGGCTATGGTCCTGGTTTGGTGTTCCTTAACAATAGCCCTGGGTGGTCCCTGACCGGAGAGGCTTTGTGACCACCCCACCCACCTCTATGGGCCATCCCATGATCCTTAGTTGGGAGTAGTAGGTTGAGATACTTTTTTCTTTATGAGACAGGATCTCCTTATAGATATGGCCTGGGTTGGTCTTGAACTCCTAATAGTCCTGCCTCACCCCCTTCAGAGCTAGTATGTACAACTACACTCATTCTAGTAGTTTGCGCTTAAAACAAAGGACAAGTTCCCTTCAGACCAAGCCAAAATTCAGTATGCCTTGTTCTCTGATCCCACACTACTCACCTCTCCTCCATTCCTTCATGTGCTTCTTTTCTGGTGAGAGAATGCCTTTCTCTACCTGGCTAGGAATTTATGACTTATACCCATTCAATAGTTCTCTGACCACTCACCAAACACCATGTACTCTTTTTTCTGAACTATGTGTCTTGGGTTTGTCTCTTATAACTTCAAGGGTTTAGTTCTTGGAATCAGAAGCCTTCTTAATCAATCCAAGGCTGTATTCCATGTCATCTTCCATAGTGTGGGTGGGAGAGCTCCACATAAAAAGCTGATTGTGGTGTTCTCATGCAGGAGAGCTCTCACAGGTTCCCTGTCTGCTGTAGGATGAGGCCAGGAGCTTCACCCTGGCCTGACAGGATGCCTGACTTCTGCCCTGCCTGCCTCTAACCTCCGCTTCTCCTGCCTGTCTAGATGCAGATACTTGCTGAGTAACTGTGCCAACTCTATAGCAATCTCTGGCCCCTCCTGCCTCTGCCTGTGTTGCCTTTTCTCTCTGGGAATCTCCAAGCCCTATAATCTTGTGCACCTAATAGGCTCTTCTAGGTTAAAAGCTAATTCTAGGACTTTTTCTTCCACTTGCATAAGCTTTTATCCCTATGATCTTGACTCTGTGCCAGTCTGTATTTAAAAAAATAAAAAAATAAAAAAAAAGAGGATGGTCCTAGCCTGCCTCCAAACCCATGATTACCTTCCTACTTTTAATCCCCTTTGTCTCTACTTCCACTCAGTTGGGAAGCTTCTGACAGGGGCAAATGTCAGGGGACACTGTCCCCTCTTTGGCTTGAGTGTGAAGGAGTCCAAGAGAAATTAGACTTTTAAAATACTTTTTAAACTTCATTCATTTATATAATTTATAATATCTTGCCACTTTTACCAACTCCAACTTCAAAGCTAAGTCACCTCTCTGTAACTATAGGTTTCACGTTTAAGTATCTTCATTGTTTTATAAAAGAGACAGCACATCCATAGTTTGCTGCCTGTGTGTATGGGGGCAGGTCTGGAGCCAAACTCCCCAAAGGATACTACAGGTTGACTGCACTTCTAGTTTTAATGGTGATAACCATGTAAACATGAGATTTTTTTCTAACATAGCAGAAGACTTCTATCCAGCTGTTCATTTCTCTCATGCAAATTTATCCATACTCCCAGTCTCTACTGGGGCAACTACAGCGAGGAGGTCCATCAGTAGGAGCTGCCCCTTCCATGGCCTGTGGGTGGCAGCCCGGTCCCAGCCCTTTCTGCCCTCCGACTTTGCCCTACAGGGTACCAAGTGTGAGCCCATGGTCACATGCTCTTGTGCAACTATTCTGATCTGTGCCTGTCTGTGTGGCCCATCCCTGCCACACATTCTTTTGGAAAACATTTTTATGATCTCCTTTTAATGTTTCTCTTTCAGAATCTTTTTTACTACTTTTATCTGCAAAGCTAGACACAGCCTGGACACATTATAATTACTAGCGGAGCCAACGAGACTTTTGAAATGAGTGAGCACCTTGGTTGTACCTTTGAAATATTCAAGTTAAAAATTTGAATCCCCAAAAGACAAAAAAATTAAGCAATTAATTTAAGATGACAATGTTGCTTTCGGCCGGAACTGCCATCTTCCAGTAATTTGTCAAAATGACTAACACAAAGGGCAAGAGGAGGGGAACCCATTATATGTTCTCCAGGCCCTTTAGAAAACATGGGGTGTTCCCAGCACTCCGGAGGCTGAGGCAGGAGGATTGGTGTGAGTTCGAGACCAGCCTGAGCTACAAAAGTGAGCTCAAGGCCAGCCTCAACTGCATAGCGAGACCCTGTCTCAAAAAGACAAAAAAAAAAAAAGAAAACATGGGGTGGTTCCTTTGGCCACATACATGCGAATCTACAAAAAGGGTGACAATGTAGACATCAAGGGAATGGGTACTGTGCAAAAAGGAATGCCTCACAAATGTTACCATG
>PVJA010055655.1:0-11098 GCA_004027025.1 Myocastor coypus | reverse complement strand
AGTCAGGATGACCAGGCCTTGGTCAGATAAGTAGGAATTTGACATCAAGAGTGAACAAGAACCAGGTGGACAAATAAGTCCAGATATGTAACAAGCAAGGTGACAGACACCATTATGACAGCTTCTAGTGCCATCTCTCTGGAAAACTTCTTTCTTGCTTGCTTTGGTCTTTTGATGAGCTACTTGGATAGGACAGAGGCCAAGAGACACCTGCTTGCCTTGACCCCTCTTAGGTCTATTTCTAATTGCAAAGAGCTTGTTTTTGTCCTTTCGGCTGGGCTTAGGTGACTCAGAATGGTCTGAGCCCTGGTTGTTATTTTAGCATAAAAGCACTAACACAGAGGGTCCCTGTGGCAACCCACGTTTTGGTTTACTTCTATTAGAAGCTATTCCTCTCTTTTTAAATAAATATTTCTCCTTTGTCCTCAACAAAAAAAAAAAAAAAAAAAAAAAAAAAAAAAAAGAATGACAGGGTGGGGAAGGGGTGCTTTGAATTTTGCTTTCAGTTTTCACTCAGTCATCTCAGGATGAAACTCAGCTAACGGCCAGATCTCTCATCTGATTTCTCAGCCACCTTGTGTTCCCCCAAAACAAGCATGAGGGTGGACTGGGGCCGGGGAGCACAGCACAGGGGCTTCTGCAGTACAGACAGTCAATGCTGGGCCCAGGGATCAACTTTGTCATAAAGTCAGGGAGATATCAGGCCTCCCAGAGCACCTCTCTACTCAGTGTGGCCTGAGAAGGGGCACTAGGGCCTTGTCCTGCCTGACTCTGATCACCGCCATTGGGTACCACACAGGCACTGTGCTTCCAAAGATGAGTAAGACTCATGCTTTGCCTCTAGGAATGGGGCAGGAGGAGGGCAGAAAAGGCAGCACAGGGGGGCCCCAGGGGGGCCAGGCACCGGCTAGAGGCATGTTTCTGAGAGGCTGAGATAACCATCAAAGAGATGCTCTCTACATTAGACCCCTGCCCCTTCAGACCTGTTTATAGGGCACCTTTTGCTCTGTCACACATCTCAAGTGACTCTTGTGTACTACAGAGGCTGAGCTTCTCTCTCCTGTTTGAGGAGGTGGATATTGTACTTTGGCAGATTTCACCAACAAGAAACCTGAGCTCAAGGTGGTCACCTAATTCCTCAGAATCAGACTAGGAACATGTTCTAGAGAGTTGACCCAAACTCAGGGCCGGAGCAGTCAGTGTCTCCCTTTGCCTGGGACAATCCTGGCTTATGCCTGTTGTCCCACACAATTAATAGCAACCCCTTTCACTCTCCACAGAATTCTGGGTTGGACAATAAATTACAGGGCCACCCTATTCAGACCTGTGCCTGTTCCTCTGCCCCATTCCCTGCTTGTTCCCAAAGGTCAGCTACGTGAAGATTGGAACCCAGGGAGAGCAGGACCAGGTGGAGAGGCCCAGAAGGAACAAGGAGCTGGACGGGGGGACATAGGTGAGGAGCCTCCTCAAGAGGAAACCAAGGAGTCACTGATCTCTGCCTCCAACTTCAGTGACTATAATAATGTCAGAATGTGCCATGTTGTTCATCATATGGCATTCTGCCCACTCTGCCTTTGTCACTGAGACGAACACAGATATAGGGCAGCAGCTGGAGGGACTGGCTGGACAGCAAGGACTTTCTTGCTTGGGGGACTTGTGATCTGACGCACATTTGACTGAAGGGCCGGGAGTCCAGCCATATGCCCTGGTCACCAAGCATCTTCTAACACAGAGTTTGTAAACTGATCTTTCTAGAAAGTTAATACCAGACTCCAGAGCCTCACATTCAACAAAAAGGAGCTCAGTTTTACGTCTTCAGGAAACTGTCAGAACAGAGCTGCCCACACACCTCGATTAGTTTAGATGTTCAACCCTGCCTGGAAGCAGGAGAGTGCAGGATGGCCTCAGAGGTCCTTTGCCACTCAAGGGGCCTGTGATCATTGCAACCTCTCAGTAGGACCTGGAGACAGTCCCACTCTTGCCCCTCTACCTGGGTACCTAGCTGTGGGACTGTCTGGCCTGTGTGTTTACCAGGCCATAGCCTTCTCTCTGGGCTCCTGGCCTGCTCTCTGGACTCCACTCCTCCCACCCACAGGCGCTGGGGAAGAACAGGGCTCAGGATGCAGCTCCTTCCTTTCTCTCCACAACACACATTTGGGTTTTCTACGTGGGAGGCAAAGCATTCTAGGCCAGGGCAGCAGATCCTCCTTTCAGCAGGAGCCACAGCTTCCCCCAGCGCATCCGCATCTTCAGGATGCATGGCCTGGGGGCCGAGGCTGAGGGAGGTCAGATGGGTCCAGATTTCTGGCATCCTTGGGGTTAGCAGCTGCACCTGAGCTAACCTGACAGCTCGACAGAAAGGAAACACCGGAGCTAGAAGGGTTGGAGAGAAAAAGAAGCTGGGAGAGGGTGGGGAAAAGAAGGGAGGTAGAGAGAAAAGCGTGAGTGTGGCAAGGAAAAGAGGAGAGGACGGGGGACAAGATGGGACAGGGAGCGGCTGCCAGGCCTGCCTACACTGGCTAATTGGATTTCAGGACTTGGGTTTCCTGGTGGGCTTCTAGGAGAGCAAAGGGCTGGAGTCTGGGGCAGAAGCAGGACAGCGAACCAAGCCTAGCCTGCCTTGGGGTGGAGCTCAGGGGCATGTGGCCACTACTAAGCAGGACTCCACCTGCCCTGCTGGCTTGCATGCCTGGCTCTGAGCGCAGTGTGGCATCTGTGAGATTCAGCTGCGTGCCCAGTGTGTGTGTGGCACATGGCAGGGGGCTGGTGGGTACTGAGGCTCCTTCCAGGAGAGTCACTGCTATGCATCAGTAGTCAGAGGGGCGCACTGGTGACCCTTGGAAAGTCAGCCTATAGGTCCCAGGCAGATCCTTAGGTGCTGCAGCTCCCTCAAGAGGGTGGTGCTGTAGTTTTTCCTGGAAACAGGCAAGAGAGGAGCTGCTGGTTCTTCAGGCAGGTAGGAAGATGTGCTAGCAGAGGGCTTAGGTGCCTCCCCCTCCCCCTCCCCTGGAAGCTGGAGGCTGCCCACTCAGCAACAGGCACCTAATCTTGCCAGCCCTGCTAGGACTGGCATTACTTACCTGCAACTGTCTGTGACATTGTTGGACTGCTTTGGATATTATGTCCTGAATAGTCAGCTCCTGATCCTATTGCTATGTATTCTTTAAGGATAGATGAAAAGAGGGGCCCGGGGGAGACAGCTCAGTCGAATAAGTGCTTGCCTAGCAAGCACAAGCTCCTGAGTTCGATCTCTGATCCTACAAAAAAAAAGAGGATAGATGAAAAGAAAATGTCCAGGTCAAGTAATGCTAACAATATTTTTAAGGGAAACGTTCCTTGCTTAGGTATTTTGTTTGTTTATTTTGGATTTTATCTTCAAGAAGTCTCAGAGCCTTGAGCATGTAAATTCACAAGACCTGACGCTAGCTAGCTCTGGTAGCTCGTTTTCTGTTTGCTTTGCTTCCTTCTTTCCAGAAACCTTTCTGATGCTGTGGTCTATTCCCGCACTTACTTTGGAATATTTTGCTTCTATGTTGAAGTGGGGTAAAGAAGGCATAGTCATGGAGATTAATCTGGAGGCTCTTCCTGGGAGTCGGGGCCTTTACTCCTGCACCCCACCTGCTCCCAAAAGCTCTTTGAAAACCCTTCAACTGGATTAAGCATTTGATTAACTTGCTTTTGTCCTCTGTGATCTGAAGCTGGGTGAACTGCTCCACTTCTTTGCAACTCTTCCATTCTCGACAGTGCACCAGGATAATGCATGCTGATTCTTTTCTGTCTTAAGACTCTCTGCCCCTGGGCTCTGGTGTTGTCTTTGGAGGACCTCCCTCCTTGAACTGTTCTGATCATTTCCTCCAGACTTCTGTGAAAGCCCTCCGTGGGCAGCAGCTCCTCTCCGGGCCCCCAGAGTGTGACTGGGTAGAAATCCCAGGAACTCAAAGAGGGCACGACATCTGCCTCCTGCCTGCTGTAGTCCCAAGTGTGCTCTTCAGGTTGGCTTCTTCCTGCTGAAGAACAATGCAGATCCTGAGCTGAGGGAGAGCAGCTCACAAATGAAGTTTCCGCAGACTTCCAAGCATTGGTATTCCTCCTTTGGTAACTGTGTCGGAGGGCCCGAGGTCCATGACCCTGAGCATCTGGGGAGGAGACCTGGGCTCCCCCATGTGGGCTCCATGGAAGCTAGAGTTCAGGAGCACTTAAATGCAGGCATAGTGAGGGTTATGTCAGGAGCTTTGGCTCCCAAGTATGTGCTTCCCCACTTCCGACTGCTCTATTTCCTCTTCACGTCTCCTTCATGTCTTGGTTCTTTTTTTTGTTTGAGACTTGGCAGGCCCCATAGGCACTGGGACAAGAAAACCAAAACCTGGAAGTAAGGAATCTATCCCTAGAGTGTGTGTCCCTACCCAAGCACTAAATGTACTCAGTGCCTGTTCTCTGTGCCTTTAGACGGCCCACGGCTCCAGATGAGCATGTGGTGATGACAGGAACGAAAAATGTAGTCTTCAACTCCAGTACTCACTGAGCAATCACCGACCTGTGCCTGGAGCTGGGCCCTGGCCTGGGACACACAAGCTACCAACAAGAGTCATGCCCTGGGTGGTCCTGCAGCTGGCTCTACTTAGGGACTTTCTAAAGGCACAGTCTCAGGTGTCAACCCAGACTCATGCACTGGAGACGCTGGAAGCGGTGCCCAATATTGTACCATTCCCCTCACCAGCTGTGGTAAGGCTGCACTGTTTATGATAGGCTCATGGCTCTTTCCAGCTCCAGGGCAGTTTTGAGGATGCCACAGAAACTCTTGTGCTGTGCTGTTGTAATGTTCTATGTCAGTGCCGAAAGAAACAAGAAGACTCAGAGGACTCACTGAGATTTGTCTCTCTTAAAGTGAGATTCCCGCTGTGCCTCTAGCTCCAAGTTATTTTCTTAATCAATGACTTAAAGAGGGCAGGAAGTGTCCCCAGCGGGCTGGAGCATGAGTCCCACTTTCAAAGGCAGTGACCCGGTCACTTTTAACCTTTTCAGAGTAAGATGGTTAATTATAGCATATTTTACTCTCCGTTCCTTTTTTCACTTAATTATTTTAAGTTTTTCCTGTTCTTCCTCTTTGGCAAAAAATTTCAGACTTCTTTTCTCAAAAGTGGTGTTTTAGGGATTTCAGTTCTAGGAAGGCAAATCATTCGGAAGAAAGTTTCGATGTTCTGAATACAAACTGAGTAGAAATACAGCAGGAGGGATTCAGGGTAGACAGCCAGGTTGCGACTGGAGCCAGAGAATACTGAGTGTTTGGGGATTTATACACAACTCCTTAAAGTTCACAGAGACAGTTGTACTTGTGAGGTGGCATCTTAATTTTGACTCTTGATCTGAGTATGAAAGCAAGTACTATATTGGGAAGGCTCCTTGCCGAGTCACAGACAGGCTCTGTCTTTGAGAAAAGGGATAGGCACTGGCTAGACCCTCGCTGGTCTGGAGATCCGTGCGCTGGGGCAGCCCAGGTGGTAGGGGATGGGACGCTGGAAAGGAGCTGAGGAGGAGGTGGGGAGGCCTTAGGGAGCACAGATATTTTTGTTCTCATTTTTCTCACAGATCCACTAACTTCTCTAATAATTGGTTAGTTATTTGGTTAGTTATGGGTCAGTCAATACTTGGTTAGTAATTTGATTTCTCATTTTTGATGCAAGAGAGAAATACCTCTCCTAAGATGACCATTAGTTTTTAAATTTGTTTTTCATTTTGAAATTGTTAGATGGTAGTTTTCCATGGATTTGTCATATTTCTTCACATCTTGTGAAGAGAAGTATAGGCAGCATCCTGTTTTTTTCTTTTCTTTTTAAAGGATTTTATGTTGTGAATAGCTATGAACAATAGAAAATAACCTGCAGTCTAGATGTATATATCCAGAAAAGCAAACATAGAATTTGAATAAAATGAAATCCTTTCTTTCTTTGCCTTTCTTTCTTTCTTTCTTTCTTTCTTTCTTTCTTTCTTTCTTTCTTTCTTTCTTTCTTCTTTCTTTCTTTCTTTCTTCTCTCTCTCTCTCTCTCTCTCTCTCTCTCTCTCTCTCTCTCTCTCTCTCTCTCTCTCTCTCTCTCCCCCCGCCTCTCTTTCTCAAATGTATTTAGTCCAGGATCTACAGGGTCTTACTACACAGATCAGACTTGTAGTGATTCTGCTGTTTTCAGCCTCCCAAGTGCTGGGATTACAGGTGCCTGCCACCACACCCAGTCTCAATCCCCATCTCAGTGCTCTCGAGGAGAGGCCCACACAGCACACAGAAGATCAGGCCTAGGTCCCTGTGCCTGCCTAAGCAGGCACTTCAGTCCTCGGAGCTCCCTGGCTGGCCTGAAGGAAGTTACTTTCAACAATTAACACCAAACTGAGTTTATCACCAACCCTAGAGGAATTTCTAGGTGAGGAGATCTGTCAGGACAAATGATTCCAGCAGGAAGCATTCAAATGCAAGAACTGAGGACTGAAAAGCAAGGAGAGAGCTGCAGTCAATCCTGAGGGAAGCATTGTCGCAGCAGGAGTGTCAGGAAACAGACAGAAACAAGAAGCTGCAGAGCTGAGTGCGGTGTAAAGTAAGAGTTAGAAACTACCAGGCTTGGGCTGGGGAGATAGCTCAGGGGCATAAGTGCCTGCCTGGCAAGTGCAAGGTCCTGAGTTTGATCCCCAATTCCACCAAAACAAACAAACAAACAAAAAACAGCCAGGCTCTTCTGTTGACCAGTAGACATTATTAACTTCAAGTTTTAAGTTGACTGATCACTGATAGAATAGAAATGGAGACATATAACCTCCAAAATTGTTTTTGTTAAAAAAAAAAAGAATGGAATAAATAAAACATTTTGAAGTAGAAAATGGCAAAAAGCAAAAAGGGGAAGGAACAAAGAATAGTAGGATAAAAAAGAAATCTGGCATACATCATTAATAACTGTATTCGTAAATAGACAGAGCTCTTCCATTTAACCAGTGAAATAATTCTTGGGCTAAACTCTTCTATGAAAGAGCAAACATGGTTAGACTGTATTTTATTTGCATTTTAAACATTCATTTTTCTTAGTACATCTTTGCCATACACAATGTTTATGTCCACGGTGGGGAATTGGTACCCACACACAGTACTTCTGCCTTTCTAAGAGCCCTTGCTCTCTCTCCCCTCCATCTCTTGGTCTCCTATTTCCTATTGTACATCTTTTATTTTCCTCTTATTTACAAGAGAAACTGTGTCATATTTAAGCCTGGGAGTCTAATTTATTTCACTTCACATTAGGGTCTCAAAGCTTATTATTTTTCTATAAATGACTCAAGTGCATCCTTATTTATAGCAAAGGAGTAAGCCACTGTGTATAGATATTACTTTTTCTTTATGCATTTGTCTGTTGATGGGAATATAGGCTGCTTCCAAGATTTACTACTATGAATTGCATTGCTATAAACACAGGTAGCTGTGGATCATTGTACTATGATGTCTTTAACTCTTTTAGAAAGAGATTGAGCAGAGGAATAGCTGGGTCAAATACTTGTGGGGTTTTGTTTTGTTTTGTTTTTGAGTAATCTACAGACTGATTTTCCATAGAAGCTGTAGTAGTTTACATTTCCACCAACAATACAGGATTTTCTCTTCCACAACACTCTTTCCAACATGTTATTCTTTAATTTCTTGATGATGGCCACTCTTTCTAGAGTACGAAGGAAAATCAATATTGTTTTAATTTTCATTTCTTTAATGGCCAAAGAGGTTGAACTTTACTTCACTACTGATTGGCCATTTTCCCTGGCATTAGTTGTGAAAGAGGTTGCCTTTCCTCTGCATGCTTTTGGCCTCTTTTGCAAAGCCCAGAGCTGATCATGCCCAGGTTTCTGTGTCCTCTGTTCTGTCCCATTCATGTGCATCAGCTCTGGTTTTGTGCCAGGACCATGCTGTTACTATCACTGTACCTTTGTGATACAACTTAAAATTTGCCATTATGAGGCAGCCTGCTTTACTTTTGTTGCCCAGGTTTACTTTTGCTGTTCTGTTCTCTTCTGCTTGCATATGAATTTTAGGTCTGTTTTCTCTAGATCCATGAAGAGTGTTGTTGGTGTTTGATGGGGGTCATGTCAGATCTATATACCAGCTTTGGAGGTGCATCCATTTTGACAATACTGATTTTGCCTACCCAGGAACAGGGCATATCTTTCCATTTTCTGATGGCTCCTTTAACCTCCTTTCTTAGAGGACTTAATTTTCATCATAGAGTCCTTTTATTTCCTGGGTTAGATGAATTCCTAAGAAGTTAATATTTCTTGATCCTAGCGTGAACAGTATGGTTTGTTAATTTTCCTCTCAGTGAATTCATTATTGATGCACAGGAACTCTGTTGTTGCTCATGACTATTTATGGTAGGTATCCTACTGCCTTGTTGTATTTTTCATTAGTTCTAGGAATCTTTTCATGATATGGTTTGAATCTCCATGTTACCTAGGATTGAGGAAATTTTGAGATTTCTCTAGTTTATATATATTCCTTTCATTTCTTTCTCTTGCCTGATTGCTCCAGGTTATGTTTTGAGGACTATGTTGAGCAGTAGTGGTGATAACACTCCCTATTCTTGTCCTTATTCTGTGGTTGGGTGAATATTTGGTAGACATCGCTTTAAGTTCATGTGCTCTAAGATTGTTGATCTTTTATCTAGCTGATCACTTTGTGACAGAGGGGTGTGGAGACCCCACTGTAACTGGGTTGTTGCTAATCTGATCGTTAATGTCCAGTAATTTTTTTATGAAGTTGGGTGTACCAGTGTTCAGTGCCTGTATATTTGTAATTGTTGTCTCTTCCTGTTGAATTGTTCCCTTAATTAAAATGTAGTGACTTTCATCGTCTTTCTGATTAATTTTGGTTTGCAGTACACCATCTGAAAAACAGAGTAGTTCTTCCTGCTTGTTTTCTAGCTCCTGTTGCATGGAATATTGTTTCTACTCTTCAATCTTTGGTCTATAAACTTCTTTTTTGATTAAATGTTAAATTTTGTTTATACAAGACACTGTGGGTATTGTTTTTTGATCCACTCTGTCAATCTAAGACTTCACTGGGGCATTGAGAATACTCACATTAAGATGTTATGAAAAGGCATTGATTTATACTTGTCCTTGTGTTGTTTTCGTGTTGCCGGCTTCTTTTTTTTTTATTGTCTTCTGCTCACCTGCTCACCCTACGTGATATATTTGTCCCATTGGACTTTTATTTTAGATTTTGGGCTTCAGTGTGCCTTTCTAGTACGTCCTTGAAAATTTTCGTTATGTAGTTTTGGTACTCTAAATTTCTAAAGTTGTTCTTTGGCATGGAAAAACCTTATTTCTCCATCACTTTTGAGACATCATTTTGCAGGATATATTCAACTTCGCAGGAAGCTGGACTTTTTAGAGTTTAGAACACTTCACTCCAAGTGGACCTGGCCTTTAAGGTTTTTGTGTTAAGGAATAAATTAAATAATTACAGGTCTTGTTTTAACTTGCCCTTAACTACCCAGTAGAAAAGTTTAACCATGAGGCATAAAACATAAAGCTAGATTAGTGTGCTGAGCTGTTAAAGGCTTAAACTTGCAACACATTGCCAGTTCTGCCAATAACCCACTGCGATTATGGAATACTGGACTATATATACAACTACTTTCTCTTAGTTCAATGAGAAAAAATTTTATACCAATAATAATTAGATAAATTATGATATCTACATCCTGTGCTCTGGATAACTACAAGGTGAATAATATGCATTGTATCAATTATTGAGAATGTACTACTAATGTGTTTTGAAACTGTCTCATTGTTATTTATTAT
This sequence comes from Myocastor coypus, assembly GCA_004027025.1. Taxonomy (NCBI): domain Eukaryota; kingdom Metazoa; phylum Chordata; class Mammalia; order Rodentia; family Myocastoridae; genus Myocastor; species Myocastor coypus. Next base: position 1,279 of record PVJA010055655.1, on the reverse strand, counting down.
TAAAAGTAATGAAAAAAGAAAAACAAGAACTACCAAATTCAAATTTAAAAAAATAAGGAAAAGGGAAAAATAAGAAATAAAATTGAAAGTGGCTTCTTTCAAAAGTTTAATGTGATTGCAACAACCAACTGGAGTGTGAAAAAGATAAACAGAAAAGATAAAAGCTAAGATTCAAAAGGAGAAAAAATGTAATTACATACTATGAATTGTGTCCCCAAAAGATATGTTGGTACTCTAGGCCTCAGGACCTATGAGTGTAACGTTATCATGCAACAGGGACTTGCAGTTGTAATCCAGCTAGGATGATGTCATCAGGTAGGCTTCAGTCCCATGATTGGGGTCCCCAGAAGAAATGCTGAAGACACCAGATGAAGACATGGGGAGGCTACTATGTGGAGATGAAAGTGAAGATACAGAAAGTTATGGCTGTCTAAGCCAAGGAATGCCAGAGTTCGCCAGCTCTTGTTGACAACCAGGACAGAGGCAGGGGCAGCAGAACCTTCAGAAGGGACTGGTTCTGGGATCACTGTGGGTTGTGATTTCTGGCTTCCAGAGTGGTGGGCCCATGCATGTCCACATTTTAAGCCATCCAGATTTTGGACTTTGTTATAGTAGCACTGGGGAATTAATGTACTACCGAGATGGTAGGAATTAGAATGCAGTGAGAAAATGGTATGACCATTTATTACCAACTTGAAAGCTTTAGCGCAAAGGACAAATCCATAGCAGAAGATTGATTGCCAAAATTATAAAAGAGGAATGGAAATTCTGAATATAGCCATTTAAAACCATTAGACTGCCGGGCGTGGTAGCGCACGCCTGTAATCCCAGCACTTGGGAGGCTGAGGCAGGAGGATCAGTGAGAGTTCGAGACCGGCCTGGGCTACAAAACTGAGCTGCAGGCCAGCCTGAACTGTACAGCGAGACCCTGTCTCAAAAAGAAAAAAGAAAAAAAAATAAAATAAAATAAGATAAAATAAAACCATTAGACTTGGGTAAAAATCAACTCCCAAGAGACTATCAGTCCCGGATTATTTTATGAGTGAGATATTTGAAGCATTAAGGAAAAAGATAATCCTAATATTATTCAAATTCTTCTGTAGAGTTGGAGGAAAGGAAACATTTCTTAGGTCATTCTATGAGGACACAATAACTTTAATACAATTCAGACATAGGAGGTTAAACAAAATTTTACAACTGTTTCACTTACAACTATGCATGCAAAAATCCTGAACACAACCCTAACAGATTATTAGCCACAATTTATCTTTTTTTTTTT
>PVJA010055654.1:0-11096 GCA_004027025.1 Myocastor coypus | reverse complement strand
TGATATTCTAATAACTTTCCATACAATGTGATATAAGCAGTTACACAATTTTGACACAGATATTTGGAAATTCAAGGAAATACAAAACTGTAGCCTGTCAAGAATATGGTTTTTGGCCCAGTCTCTTATTTTCAAGTACTATTCTTGAGAGAATGACAGCAACTGAGTTTACACCAGGAGCAGTACATATCAAAAAGACGAGTGACACGTATTCCAAACATAATTTTAGCGTTACATTGTGCTATAATCAATATGCTGAACCTTTTGAAGGTTCTTGAGACCAATATCTGATATTGGTCCCAAAGTATTTTTTAAAGCAGTAGTTCTCAACCTTTCTAATGCCATGACCCTGCAATACAGTTCCTCATGTTGCAGTGACCCCAAACCAAAAAAAAATTTTTGGTGGCTACTTCAAATTACTAATTCCAATAAATAACATTTCACCATGGCATAGCATGGGGTTTAAATATGTACTTTCTGATGGCTTTAGGCGACCCGTGTTTTGGTTGTTCAACCCCCACTGAGGTCGCAACCCATAGGCTGGGAATCACTGTTTTAAAAGGAGGCTGGGGTGTGGCTCTGTAAAGATCCTGGTTCAATTCCCACCACCACAGGAAATTTTTTTTAAAAAAGAAGTGCCTGGCCAGCAAACCTATGGGAAAAAAAATCTACAGTACTCACAGTGGACACACCTATCACTCTGAAACAAACCACTTATCATATGGAATGAAAGCACTCACAGAGAGGCTTGCTGTTGTCCTCTAGGTTTCCAAATGTGGAAAGTGAAACTCACCCCATGGCTAACACTGGAGCTTTAAGCAGCTGTTGGTCAGATGCAGTCACAGAGCAAGGTTTCACGTGAACTCCAACACACAGGTCAAATGTCTATGCATGTGTAAGTCTGGAACATCTGTTCTGCTCTCAGTCAGCTGCTGAGAAGCGCTGGGTAGGCACACATAATGGCTGAGAAATCAAGGAAGCAGACAGCCAGGTCCACAAGAAGATACCACACTGATGAGGGGAGCCTGCTGAAGTACACTGAAGACTGCACATGCAGGATGGCATGCTGATTTCTTCGAGGGTAAAATAATGAAAAGCTAGATTCTTCTAGAATATTCTGAATGATTTCCATTGGCATATGATAAACAGGGAAATTCACAGGCCACATAACTTGAATAAAGAGACAAACTTAAAGCTAATGCTTTTTTTTTTTTTTTTTTTTTTTTAAATGAAAGGTTCGCCATATAGCTCAGTGAGATAAGCACCTGCTTGGCAAGCACAAGGTCCTGAGTTTGATGCCTGGTACTGGGGAGGGGAAAAAAAAGCTCAAATGAAAGACCATTCTCAAAAGTAAAGTGTTAAACTCAAAAGAAATTTTATAAATCTCACACTGGCTATTTACAGTTCAGAACCTAAGAAAAAGGCATATGAGGATATTCTATGGCTCTTGGCAAGATTTTCTTCTCACTGGCAAGCTGGAAAGACACAAAACTGTTGAGGAGCCATACTCACGACCTCAGTCACACAGTCTGTGGAAACAGCACTTCCACAAATGATATTTTTAAAAGTTCACCTAATACTAGCCTTGTCAATACATTGAAAATGTAGAAAATGTACATTTCCAACTATGCAACTTTCTCCCTGATTCAAACTATGTGAAAACAAGCAGCAGCAAATTCAAAAAGACTTACAAAGAAGCATCAATATATTTTATCTTCTAAGGGATCTATAACTAAAACTATGGAAAAATGACAAAAGAAAAAACATGTCAAGTTACAAGCCATTAAATGAAATGCTCCCTGTTCCTTTCCCCTTAAGGACCTTGGAGCCCAGGACCAGTGAACTATGAGGCTGGACCATCTAAGACAAATCACACATAAAGGAGTCAATCATATTCTCAGTTTATCCTCTGGGTAAGTAGGAAAATGGTGACTTTCTCTGCCATCCTCTTTAGCTATTGTTCTAAAATTAGTTACAAAGCAATGACACAGCCAAAATTTTCAAGTTTATAAAGCCAATACCAATCAACTCAATTAAAATGTAATGACAATTAAATGAAAATTGAACAATATTCTTTCAACATCATAGAGAGCTAAAGACATTTCATGTAATAGTAAGAAACACTTTCATGTCTACATAAAACAAAAAAAAAAATTTGAAATTTACTACTTTTCCCTCACTACTCTTAAGGAGTGTACAATTTCTAATTTTACTGCATGAGTGGAATTATCAAAGACATGCTACAGCTATCTCACCTCCAGGTTATCAATGCCACTTGTTAAATGTTAAGAACTCTCTCAAGCCAGTTACTAAACTTCAGAAGCCAACCAGTGTAGCAGTTATACTACAGGAATCAATAAGCACAGCGACAAATCAGTCCTTTCCCTGCTCTCCCCACAGACGTCCAGTTCATTAGTACATCACTGCTCCCTACACAAAAAAGCACACTATACAGGCAGCTCCCACAAGGTAAATGAAGCCACACAGACAATACGCAGGCCAAGAGCAAGGAGACTTCCCACATTCTCTGTTATAACTTGTGCCCAGATGTCTGTCCCAAATCCCATGATCACAGAGGTGGCCGAACTGAGGGCATATGACACTGAGGTAGAGCATGTGATGCTGGGATTGATTCCCAGTGAGGTGCTAGGAGTCTGGTGGCCCCACTGAAGGTGTGCGAGCCTGGTAGCATTCAAGGGACAGAAAGAAGGCTGTGTGTCACCTGTTGCTTTGCTTCTTCATTAGTTTGCAGTGCCCCTCTACCATGCCATCCTGCATTAGGCAGCCAACTATGGGCTGAAATCCTATGAACAGTGAATCAAATAAACCTTGCCTTTATAACTTCGAGGAGGCCAGGTATTTTGTCTTACCAATGGGAAAAGTAACTAAGCCACCCCCTAAGTCTCCCTTATGCCATCTCTGAATCAATACTATCTCTCTGAACACCTTTCATAAACAAATACAAGAAAGGGAAAAAAATCAGCAACAAAGATGGAAGAAGGCAACTTTTAGTGCAAGAAATAACCTGGTAAACTCATTTGAAAGTAATAGTGAAAGCAGGCTGGGCTGGCAGAAAACAGCTTGGCACACTGCTCACTTATTTGAAAGCAGTTGCAGTAACCAGGGAAGGGAAATATGACATCGCATGGACTGTGCGACCATCTGAAGAGGTACAAGGCACATTCTTTTGAATCAGATCAGGTCAGCGTAAAGCTATTTATAAAAGAGATAGCTTACTATACTGCAATTTCTTTAGTACAACCTATAATTTTTATCTTACTACCAGTATGAAATGGAAGAAAAACTGAAATAACCATGACAAATAAAGCAATGCCCAGCATCTGATTGCTCTAAAATCCATAGAGTTTCCTCACCTCTAAGCCACAGTAAAGCCTTCCATGATGATCCTGCTTCTCCCCAGAAAGCAGACTACAGGGGCAAAGAGGACAGCATGTGACAGAAATCAAGCACTGCACTTTTGGTTACAGATTATGCTTGTAGGAAACAACATACCTTAAACAAAATCTGGCCAATTTTGGATCTAGTGAACAGCTGTTATCAAGTGCTTGAGTTTTTAACAGTCACCTAAGATTTAAATAAAATAGTGGCTGAAGATCTGGAAAAGAATGACTGCTACAATTGCACAAGAGGAGATGGCTTCCCTATATCGCCTTTGGATTCCCGACAAGTCATATTTTACCAATAAATGTATGATTCCAAGATTAACCTCTATTTCAGACTCAGACAGGAAATATTCTAATGGCTGCCCAAAAATACTGTGCAATTTAGAATTGCAGTTGTTTGATTCACTTATACAGTATGACTACCAACCTTTACTGTTTTCTTCTTCATATGGACACTCATTCATCCATTTGTTAAGAGAGTCACATTGATCCTGTAAGAAAAGCAGAGCAGAATGCAGTGAGAAGAAGTTCTACAAGTGATAATAAATCCTCTAACACATCTCAATCCTATAGTTATTTAAGCTCTTAAGTAATAAAATGACAGGACAAAAAATAGTGAAAGGATGTTTTCTTTTTTTTGTTTGTTTTTGTTTTTGTTTTCATTTATTCAGGTTGTTTTGTTTTGAGACAGGATCTCAATATGTGCTTCCGAGTGGCCTTTCATTCACTATGTAGGCCAGGCTGACCTCAGACTCAGGATAATCCTCCTGCCTCAACATCACAGAGAATGCTGGGATTACAGATGTACACATCACACCCAGCTACCTGTTTCCACATTAAGTACCAAATGGAGAATGGAGGGAACACAAGAACCAAGCCAGCTGTGACACCATGGCGATATCCTGAACACAAGATGATGAAGCCCTAGGGTTCATCCCACATAAAAATGAGCAGGAACCAAAGGGCTTGCAACAGAAAACTCGGAGTAAAAAGATAATACTTAGCTTCTGTGAGAAATTTCCTGCATGAAAGTAAACCCAAAAATATTCAAAATGGAACACAACTTCATTATTCTTAGCAATGGAAGAAATTTTAAGGGAATGATCTTTTACTGAGGAACATTTTTCTCTTTACAACTAATACAAATGGCTATAAAGTAATTAAAACAAATTTCCATGACTCATTGTTGGCTAATGCTAAAGTAACTTTCTGCAAAGTGAATAAAGTTCCCTTGTTACTTCTTAAAAGTTAAATAAATAAAAATTAAAGTAAGTGCTTATGTGATTTATACTAGTTCCCACATCTCCAGATCACTTGGATTTCACGAAATATAATTTACCATTACTGGTTTGGAAAATTCTGATTACAAAAACCATTTGCCCCTCGTGGCTATACAGTATCTTAAGAGTCTATTTATTTGTTCAGCATTATGTGACTTGCTTCAGAATTTCCACTTCAAGAGGCAAATTTTCTTTGGCACTCAGTTGAGCCAGCTTATTAGGCACAGATGCCTTTTGCTGTTTCTTTATAGTTTGGAATTACACTGAGACGGCCACACCCATTCCGTGCCAGGGCCTCTGACAGAGCAGTGGGCTGGCTTCCTGTGTGTGCAGAGCCATATGTGCAGACAGACCCTGGGCTCACAAAGCCCTCAGAGAAACGTAGCAGAGACCACATTATCCTTGCACTTGGCCTGTGACATGATTTGGCCCTTAAGCTTATGTGAATTTTAAGTACTTCTCTCACTTGCTTCAAAACATAGCCACTACTACTACTACTACTACTACTACTACCATTACTACAACTACCACTAGAAATGCTACTAAAAAAAAGAGAGCAACATTTATGTATTAAAAGAACAGACAAAAATTACTCTCCTAAAATTCAGAATAGAATTCCATTTTACACGTGAAACCACAGTACAATTACTTTCTGAAATTTTTAAAAAGTCATCTAACTTGGTATTCTCACCATGCACATCTTGTCTTTTCTCATCTCCAAAATATATCTAACCTAATCAGATCCCACATCTTAGAACAATGTGCAAAGAACCTAAAAACTGGTCTCAATCTTACATTCTGCCTTGTCACACTTCGAAATGTAATTCTCTGTATGGTTTTCACACACTAACACACAGTGGGCCTTCCATATCCTCCCGTTGCACATTGATGGGTTCAACCAATCATGATTAAAAATGAAAAATACTCAAGGAAAAAAGAACTGCATCTGTAGTGAATATGTACTGACTTAATTCTTGCCATTTTCCTTTAAACAATGTAGTTGAATGCCTACTTGCACAGCATTTCTATGTTCTAAGTAAGTCAAAGGTGATTTGAAGCACACGAGAGGCTGTACCTACATTATCTATGAATGCAATTCACATGCAATAAGAGACTAGGCACTCCTGACTGTGGTACCCACAGGAGCACCTGGGTCCAACCCTCTGCACATACAAGGGGACAAGAGTACCGTATTTTCTCTTGACCATAAATATATCAATGCTCCACTGAAAACTTCAATAGTCCATCACAACAACACATCACTGGTTGCTCCAGCACATTTGTCTAATAGCTGACGATTCTTACTCTCGATAGGAGAATTATTCTTTTCCTCTGCCAATATGGATGCTCTCTGACCAGCCTGAGAGCTCCTCCTGTGCACAGACAAGGATGGATGGCTCTGCTCAGGCCAGGAAAGGACAGCCTTACAGCGCACAGGTTCCCACCACCGCCTCCATCCACCCCACCGTGCTCAACTGGACCGACACACTGTATAGTCCTACAAGGAGAAGACAGAACGCCACAGGGGCCACTGTCATCTTTGCCCCTGAACACACAGTACAGGTCCTGTGGTGGCACAATTTAAGAGGCAGGTAAATGTGAGGAAGAAATGAAGTTAATAATGAGAAACGAGAAAAAAGTAATGAAAACTCCCTTCTACACAAATGATGTAGATACATTTTACATAAACAATTTAGGCTTTAATCACATCATCTGTACTTTTAGGTTTGCAGGCACAAATAAACATTAAATTACATGAACTGTAAATAATATGGTAGTACACATTTTCACAGCATTTTAGGATTAAAAAATCAGCCAAATGTTATCATCTGTCCTTAAACTAGTTCAGTGAGTTCAGCACCCAAACTCCCTTAAGATCGACTTCACAGGGCCAGAGAGATAGCTCAGCAGACTAAGCACCTGCGTAGGCAAGTGCCAGGAACGGGATACAACCCCTGTCACCACAGGCCATGCCAGCTGCAACACACACCAGTAATCCCAGAGCTGGGGAGGGTGAAAACACAGAGGGGGATCACTATGAGTCCAAGCTGCACAGTGAGACCCTGTACCAGATACATAAAAAAGGAGCCACTGCACAATGATAAAAGTGATCACACATATATTTTATCCCCACCATTGTGTCAGAGACTGTCAGGATCCTATTAAAACTGCTACTTTTCTTCTAAGTTTTATTGCATGGATCTCCATGGTTTATCTCCCCAAGTGTTCATGTAATCACTTATAATTTAAATGTACACTTCTATGTTAAAGAGGGCCTGGAACGATACTGGTTTTTGCCTTTCATCAACTAAAACTGCTAAGTGAGGGTTCAAAACCTACTGCTTGTTCTGTCCTCCCCAATGCCATACTCTGGGCAGCACAAATGAGGGGAGGGGTCTAAAGACAAACTTCAGGGCTGAAGACTGGTCCCTAGTCAGATGTCTATCAACCACTATCTGTGAAACCTTATTTCATTCAACATCGTTGAGCCCAACTTACTTTACAGAAGGGGGAATAATTCGTATTGTCTCCTTGCACATTCTAACTAAATAGCATAAAACCTGTAACACAGTAAGTGCCACATGTGTAAGAATTATCAGTGGCTGATGTATTTACAAGGGAAAACAGAAAAGATTGTCCTAAAAGGAGGTCACAAGACAGAACAAAAGAAATTTCATTCACACTCAATTTCTGAATTAAACTTGCTTTGCCCAAGTAAATATGTAAATCTTCCCTCAAAGCACAAGCTTGCTAAAGGCCAGCGTTCACACCAACAGTCATTACATGCAGCAGTGACACTCATTTTTCTGCTTTAACAAGTGGTACAAGGACAGCAAAATATCAGTTATTTAATTCAGGGGAGAGGAGGGGAGGGGGAAGGGAGGGGAGGGGAAGGGAGAGGAGGGGGAGGGGGAGGGAGAGAGAGAGGAAGGGAGGGAGACAGGGAGACAGAGTGAAAGGTGTACTCATATTCTGGGGAAAATGTTACATTTGCTTTAAAAGAAATAGTGCTACCTGGAAACATGGAGAAACACTAGTGTTTTAGGAAAGAGTAGAAAAATTCCAGGTACATTTGTTTCTCTTTAGCAGCTACAAGAAGAGAATGATTTTCTAAGAGCCTCATTTTCTCTTTTGAGTCTTTTAAAATCTCCACCTGTGATCCTCTAGCTGCCTTTAAAATCTGAAGAGCACTCTGGATAATACAAATGACTGTCGTCATGATGGGAGCGGGTCTGAGCCACCTTAGCATATAAGGAATTACTCTGGAATAACCACAGCCCAAGCAGAGATGTTGAGCTGCAGTTCCAGGTTTATCAGTCTTGACCACCTCTTTAAAGATCTTCTAGATTCTCAATCATTAAAGGTTAGTGTTTAATACATTTAAACATCTCAGGATCAGAAAGTACACTTGTTGCTAATGCCTGTGAAATCCCTATATGGACTCTTAAATGCAGACATGGAAACCCAGTTTGGATGTGCCTGTAGACATCTGACTAGTCAGGGCATTCAAGTCTCTCCCCCAAAGATAACTTAGTCATTCTGTTTCTCTGAATTTTGGAGCTAGTACATCAATCTTCTCTGTAATCCCATCTTAGATTCAAGGTGATAAATCACTGCCTCATTAGTTACAATTATGTTTTCCAGTACTGATTAAAAAAAAGTCAAGTAATGAGGGTTAATACACATATTCAATTCAGTAACTACAACTTTAAAAGCTGAAGGGGTAACTAACACATAGGCTTGTGCATCTCAGTTTGGGATATTATATAAGAATTGTATAAGTTTTCCTTGCTGTGAGCCTCAAGGTTCCTACCATGTAAGCTGATTTTTGTTTCATTTAAAGTTATTTCTGTTTCATCTGTCACAGTAAATTATCTTGGGAACTAAAAATATTTGAAGGTTACTCTAAATATTTCTGGAGATAAATGCAAATCTAAATGCTATGTTTTCACAGCTACTTTGACTTCAAGTGAAAGAAAGCTAAAGATATAAAGCAGAATGCTTGTTGCTAGGTGACAGGTGACACACGCCGTATCTGCTCCGAATTCATACATCATGACACACCTTGCTAATAAGTAAAGGACACAGATTGCCACAAGCCACAGGTCATTCTGTATAAAGTTGTTTTGTTTTTTGAGTATAGGCCATTGGAAATTAGAAAATCTGATGTGATTAGAGATGCTTCCAACAAATGCAAAGGACAGTACTTTATGTGCAAACAAATGTTCTATATTGTGTAAGTCAAAAAATATCAATGCAGATGATTTTATTGATATATTTTGTAATTACATACCTACTTTCTAACATTCTCGTCCTTCCTCCAACAAAACCTATAAATACAAGTCCACCCTGTCTTTTTGTCTCCCCAGGGAAGGTAGGTGGCAATACACAAACTTTAGAATGCCACTAGGCCCAGAATTTCAGGATCTCACACAGATAGATGGCATGCTCCACTACACATGAGACAGGCATAACGTGGAAGTCCAGGTATGAAAGTCAGGCAGAAAGAACAAACAGAAGCCAACACCTGGGGGGCGAGGTGGTTACTAACAATGTCCCTTTGCCTCCTTTGTTAAATTTGTGCCATATGCACCTTCTTCTCATTTTAAGTAAGAACACTGAAAATGAGCATGTGTACACACTAGACCTTCTGATCGTATTAGGTATTTGATATGTCAGTCCCATTCCTACTCTTCACATTCATAATCAAGTATACAAATTCTTCTTCTGCCTTAAACTGTACCGAGAATTAAAGGGAAGTTCTGACCCACCTTACACAAAGTTCCAATTCCAGACCTTCTAACCATAATCGTGGCACTTTTTCTTTTAAATAAAAAAAAGCCCATGTGCACATAAACGAAATAGTATCTCTAGATTATAATCTCATAGCATAATGTTTATAATTCATTTATTAAGCCAATTTAAAGATATAACACCTAATTAGAGAAAAAGAAATCAAAGGTGGTATTAATAACCCATCTTCAATAATGCTCCCCACAGAATTCCAACAATATAAATCCACTGAAAATTCACCATTTGCAAACTTGCCTTCCTTATTTCCAGTTCCATTACCTTGAAATTTTGCTTACTTGTAGGGATTCTTCACTGCTGAGGGAAAAGCCAGTAATAATAAAGACACAAAATTAGGAATTAAGGCCCTATAGGAATAGCATCTGCCTCAAAGCTTGAGCATTTAAGAACAGTTGGTTGAATGAACAGCCCATTTTCAAAAGGAAGCAGTACAGCAAGAGCACCCGGACATAGAAATCGTTCTTTAATCTGTTTCCAGCTTCTACTCCATTATGTGGCATCATTCTGTGCACCAAGAGAACAAACAAACCTTTAAAGGAAAACAACCATAGCAAATGAATTAAGCTATTCTTTTATATATATTGTGCTCAATGTAACAGTTTGAAAAGCAATTTATGCTATGCTTAAATTCAAGTATAATTGCCATTTATCAGGCCTGCATAGTCAAAAATCTGATTTGTACTGTGAAAGTCTGACAAGATGATTAAATTTTGCCTTTGTATGTATAATTTATGTGACTGAGGCTATAGCAGGGTATAAGCATGTGCCTCTTCTACTTGGATATAAGCACATGAGTACTGCAACATGTAATGCTACACTCCACGCATAAAACTTGGCCACACAAGTTTGAAAAGTCAGATGAAAAGCACTGAAATCCTTTTTTTTTTTTTTTCCTTTTAAGACAGGGTCTCAAAAGCAGTTCAGGCTGGCATAGAGCTTATTTTGTAGCCCAAGCTGATCTCTAACTTGCCCTAATCCCCCTGCCTCAGCCTCCCAAGTGCTGGGATTATAGTCCTGCACCACCAGGCCAATTTAAATCCTTACCTTAATCCTGATCTATTCAGTGTTTTGAGCCATTACACTAAAGTTGTCAGAATCCTTGATAGCTTCAAAAAGTGATAAGAAGGGCTGACAAGATAGAAGGGCTGGCAAGATAGCTCAGCAGACTAAGCACCTGCTTAGACAAGCACAGGGACCAAGACTCGTTTCCTGGTGCCACATGTTGTGGCCATGAAGATGGGGGTAGAGGCATGTGCCTGTAATCTCAGCACTGGTGAGGCTGAAAGCAGGAGGATCACTATGAGTCTAAGCTGCATAGTGAGACTATGTACCAAATACATTTTAAAAGGTGATGAGAAGGAGGAAACAATGAAAATGAGCAACTATGAATTAATCCCCATTCAGTTTTTGACACTATAAATAAGTACGCTATGATTGTGAGATTTATGCATAAGAAATTAACCAAGTTCAGCCGGGCGTGGTGGCTCACGCCTGTAATCCCAGCACTCGGGAGGCTGAGGTAGGAGGATTGGTGCGAGTTGGAGACCAGCCTGGGCTACAAAAGTGAGCTCAAGGCCAGCCTCAACTGCATAGCAAGACC
>PVJA010055653.1:0-11100 GCA_004027025.1 Myocastor coypus | reverse complement strand
AAAAAAAAATTGAAACAAAAAAAAATACTGGGAAGTAAATTCAGGGCTTTGAACCTGCTAGGCAGTGCTGTGCTACTGAACTACCTCCCAGGTCCTCTCATATCAGCCTATTATTATAAGTATTTGTTGTCCTTTTTTCTGTAAGGCTGCTTTGGCAGACTATTTTCTTGTGCTTAACTTGTTTCTATGCCATTAAGTATAGGAAAATTAGAAGAAAAGTCTGCGTTTTCAATGATGATAGCATGCAGGAGGAGGTTAGGATTGCTTAAAACTTATTGAGTTATAATATACTTTGTTTGTTTAACTGTGTTGGTGACTAAATCAAGGCTGGGCAAGCACTCTACCACTGAGCTGCACTCCTAGCCCTATGTGGTACTGAATAGATCACTAACAATAAAGCGCCTCACTGGGTACAGTACTTGCCTGCCATGTGCAAGCCCATTGGTTTGATTCTCAAAACCGAAGAGAGAAATTGGAAGATTAAGAATAAGAATATTGCGGGGCATGGTGGTGCACGCCTATAATCCCAGCACTTCAGAGGCTGAGGCAGGAGGATCGGTGTGAGTTCGAAACCAGCCTGAGCTAGAAAAATGTCTTTTTATGTCTTTTTACATAAAAAAAAAGAATAAGAAAAAGAAGAAGAAGAAGAAAAGAGAAGGAGAACGGAGAGGTGTAGGAGGAGAGGAAAGGGGGAGAGAGTGCGCCATATAAAATAGAAGTTAAAATATAAAAAAGACGAGAATAAAGATGCAGAATCCAAGAAATAAAGTCTTTGGGTAGGAAGCCCTTGATTACCCATACTTATGTTGTTTTGTTTTTCACTTCAATTACTCTTCACAAGAATTCAGCTACACCTCGGAGGCTGTGCGGCCGTTGAGCTTCTGCCCACGTTGGTCTTAGAGCCCCGACGCTGCTCTGATGTCCGATTCACTCTCTTCACTCTCTTGGAAGCGCACAATGGCACGCAAAACGCCACACTTCTCTTCATCTGAGAAAACGTGCCTGATGAATCTTACTGCTTCTCTTCAGTAGAACTGTGCAGAGCTCAGGGTACTTACAATCTTCTCTGAGTTGTAGAACTGTGCAGTGCTCACCTGATCTAGGACAGCCCTGATTTCCTTTTCATTCATTACAGGGTGCTTTGAAAATAAAGCGCACATCTGCTTTCGCTCATAGATGGGCTGCACAGAGAGAAGGCCGAAAGCCCAGGAGCGGAGCGCCGGTGTAACCGCAGCTGCCAGATCGACCCAGCGGTCCTCCTACGCCGGAGGGGCAGAAGACCGAGCCATCCAGGCAAAAGCCAGCTTCTCACCTGAGAGTGTGTGACAATGGCCTGACTTAAGGTTTTGCTATGACGTGGACACCTGCGTTAGGTGTGGTGAGAGAAGAAACACACGTTTTTCAGTTTTATTACTTTAAATTAAAAATTACTGTGCCAAAACTCCATGACTTACTATGCAAATTCGATAATTATAAATGTTATACATGTCTTGGGGGCAACAACTTTTAATGCCAGGGAAAGTGATAATAGTTAAGGCTGTCAAAAGAATAGGAAACAGTTAAAGCTGTCATAGTGAAAATACGACACAGCTAATCTGAAGAATAGCATATGGGAGAACTAGAGGCATGGAACTTGGTCACTCAGAAGTCGTTTTCCTCTGGCTATGCACGCCATGTTTTTCAAAAGTATCAAAGTGATAGTTGAATGATAAAGACAATTTTCAGCTGCAGCAACAACATACACATTGCCTTTCTGTGAATATTATATTATTATTATTATTTGCATTTTTGTGGAAGGGTCTATAGGGTGTTCAGGGCTCATTAGTAGATCGGACTCGTAGCGATCAGCCTGTTTACAGCCTTCCAAGAGCTGGGATGGCAGGCAGTGTCACCATGCCCAGTTGCAACTGCTGACTCAGTGCACCCCGGGGACAGGGTCAACAAGGCAGGCCCTGGGATCAAACCCCTGGCCCCTGAGCCTGCTTGCAGTTGCTTTAATTCGCTGAGCTATTTGGCCAGCCCTTTTTCCATGGGTTTTATGAGACCCTGACTGAGGAGCACTGTGTTGTGTCTTTTCTACGACTGCAGCAGGGTTCTGACTTAAAAAGACAGTGGTGTATGAAGAACTAGAAAAAGGAGGCTTTCTCCTGTCAGAACCTTCTGGGGTGTAAAGGACTCAGGACGGGTTTTTGAGAGATTCGAGTTCTGTTCCCAATTGTGCTGATACGTGACTGAATGACCATTTAGATAAGTAGCTAAATGATCACACTGCGAGGTCACTGTGTGAATAAAGTGTCAGAGAAAGTAGGAGCTCAAAGCAAAAGGTGTAGAGGGAAATTATGGAAAGTCCTAAAACATCGAACTAGGGAAGACTAAGACTTCAGGTGGATGTGTTGTTTAAAAAAGCAGCAACAAAAACACAGAATTGGTCCTTATTCATCCTTAAATCTAAAAAGTGAATGGCAGGAAACAATCTGTCAAATGTATTTTATACACAAAAATGAGCCAGTTTCTAAACCAATCGATAAGTAGCAAGAAATATGTGGGGCAGGGGCCTTTGCAGAAGAAAAAAGATTTAAGAACCATTCAATTATTGCCTTGTGTAGCAAATTTTTGGCTACCAATTCAACTAGTTGAAAAAGATAGCTTGGAAAATTTGGAGATGGCCCAGGTATTAGATATAAAGGAATGACTGTTAATTTTATTAGGTGTGATAATAACATGGTGGTTGTATCTTTAAAGTGAGTCTTTTTAGAGATGTTGACTGAAGTATTTGTAAGAGAAATGACATGCCTGAGATTTTCTTTAAAAAATTTCAGCAATAAGAAAAAGGAAGGAAGGAGGGAGGAAGAGAAGGAAAGAAGAAGCAGAAAGAAGAAGAAAGGCAGGAAAAGAATGGAAAGTGCATGCTTCTGGGATATTTGAAGTTAAGCTGGTAAAATGTTAATTTTTATGAAAGCAGGTAATTGGTACATAGGATTTCATTAAGCATTTGATTACCTACTCTTGCGTGTGTGAAAATTTCCATAATATGCGTAGTTTTAAAGTGGCTACATTGGTGAATCTGAGAGCCTGTGATGTTGATGTCACTTGGCCACATCTTGGAATGTATAGGCTGAGAAATTTTCTTCATACTTCATGGCAAACAAAGCAGAAACATAGGACTCATACGCGCAGCCGTGGGTTAGGTGAGACCTGCTCCCCTGTTACCATCCACTGCCGCTGAAGGGCTGTTTTTCATCTCCTCATTCACTGTTTCTGTAGCACATTTTCCAGTGTTGGAATTCTGTGCTTTCGGAGACAACATTTATAAATTAAACAGCATGTGAGTCCTAACACCAGGCCACTTAGAAAACAAATGAAACAGGAGTAATTTTTTTTTTTTTTTTTTAAACCCTGGGATTGTCCGTGAAAGTGCGCTTCCTTCTGGGAGTATTCACAGACTTGGGTGAAGCTGTGAAGGTCTCCTCCTTGGCTAGGTAGGTAGGCACAACATGTCAGCTCAGGATCCCTGCCCGGGCAGATAGCAATTATGGAACTTTCCTCAGAATCCTACCTGTGTGGGGGACACAAAAAGCTTGCTCAACAGTGAATGCTGAGTTGTGAGCTTCTTGTTTCCAAGTGAGAAAATTTTGGAATCTAAAACCCTTTAACAAAAATTTCCCCACAGGTTTTTAATATGAAGAAAGCAAAGACCAAAATATTATTTAACTTGAGAGTTGAACTGGAGTTAAAGATCACTAGCCAGATCCCTGTACATTAATTTATTGCTAGCATAGATGTTTAATGGAATTCTAAATATTCTCAAACAGCTGTTAAATTATGAGTCGACCAAAATGTGATTAATTTTCCAAAATTGGGAGACAACAATAATTTAAAATGTTTAAAGTGACATCGTCAGCAACACATCTCCAAGTACACATTCTGTCTTTTGAGCAGAGGCCAAGCATGGGAAAACTAAAGGAAGTCGTAAAGGGAAAGAAAAAATTAATATATATTAAACTGCATGCTTTCAAATGGCCATTACTTACTTTTCAATAAAACTTCTATGTACGATGTAAAATAAGTGCCCAAAATGTATTTATGCATAGAAATCATTATAACTATTATTATTATTATTATTATTATTATTATTATTATTATTATTACTGTGTGTGTGTGTGTGTGTGTGTGTGTGTGTGTATGTGTGTGTGGCTGGCTCATCCTGCCCTGGGGGCCTGGCTGGCCTGGCATGTGGTGCTGGGGATCAAACCCTGCTCCCTGCACTTGCCTAAGCTTGCCTCAGGGGGCGCTTTAGCCCACTGAGCTATCTCACCAGCCCTACACAGAGAAATCAATGCATTCACGAAGTGACATCTGTGTTCTTATCAATAGATCAGAAGACAAAACAGCTGCCACAGCCCCTCTTGGTACTAAGTCACCATTTTTATCTAAGCCTGGCTCTATGTTTTTTGTTGCCATGTTTTATCTGTGCCATTTTAAGACTTTACATAAATGGAATCACACAGTGTGTTATTTTTAAAGCCACATGGTTTGTAAAATCATCCACATTGTTATAATTACATTATTTCATTGCTGAACAGTATTTCACCCTGTGAGGATAACTGTAGTTTGTCCATACTCCTACTCAGGCCCTTGGGACTGTTGCCCGTTTGCAGTTTGCTCTATAAATAGAGCCACCGTGGTGCTGTGGTGTGGCCTTTGGGTGCACATGTGCATGCATGTGTGCTGAGTATACGTAGAAAGTACAGTCCTCACTGAGTGAGTAACTTAGGCTCCTGTGACTAGGTCATTGGGGGAATCGGATCGCTAAATGAACGCTTGTGTATAGGAGATGTGTTACAATATTGAGAGCAAAGCGATGCTCAAAGGAAACTCCTACCTGATGACTTCGCTTTTGTTTCCATAACTCTTACATACACTACTGTGATGTATAACAGAACACAAAACTATAATATTATACGGTATAATCAGCAAAAATTATACTATACAATTAAAGTGTATACAAAAAAGATATTGAGGCTCCATAAACAAGATGTGCAGGACTGTATAAAAAAAGGAAAAACAAACCATAACTTTGAGCAGAGGGTTGCAAATCTGGCTGGCTCAGCCCACCCTGAGGGTGGGGCTGGTGCCACATGTGGTGCTGGGGTTTGAACTTCAGTCCTTGCATTTTGCCTTTACTCAGCTATCTCACTGGCCCTAGGGTCACAAATCTTTTATTTATTTATTTATTTATTTAAATTTTCATGTTGTGTATTTGGTACAGGGTCTTACTACACAGCTTGGACTCATAGTGGTCCTCCTGTTTTCAGCCTCCACAGTGCTACGATTACAGGTGTGTGCCACCATACCCAGACCTGGTTCCAGGCTCAGCTTGCCCTTGGGGCAGGGCCGGTGTGGCACCTGGGATCGTGGATTGAACCCTAATCTCTGTGCTTGCCAAACCAGGTGCTTAGTCTGCCAAGGTATCTTACCAGCCCAGGGTCAGAAATCTCAATGGCACTCTGAGTTCATATGTCTGACCAGTCTTTGAATAGGTAGATTATTAAATGAAGAATACTGTTATCTATATTTGATTTAATGAAACGTGAGAGTTATAGTGCACGGACTTTGTTTTTCTTTATCTCTGTGGTCTCAGGGCCTTTCAGTGTGTGCCACTTAGTAGATACTCAATGAATCCTTGCTAATAAATGAATGAAGAGATGATTTCTGCGGGCGATTGCTTGTCACTTAGGACTTAATACCGCATTACTGGCATTAGAATTCTGTGTCTCTGGAATTTTTCTGTCTTGCATGCTTCTCCACTTTCCTTCTAGTTGCATGTTGTCACAGAGATTTTGTGTATTACTTACACTGTGCTGAAAAAAATGACTGATGCCTTACATGAAGTTCAAACAGCAAGATGCATATTAAGGCTGCCCTTAGCCTAGGGCTGTTTACAGCCTGCCTTTATGCTTTGTGGACTGCCTGATACTGCAGCAGTCATCTGTCACTGGGGCACAGTCTGCAGTTAGCTGTCTGCTGTGCTCCATCCAGTACCGTATCTCTTCACTAGACTTCCTTGAATGGTCTCTGGTTATATATATCAGCTCTAACCAATTGGTCACATAAGCTGAAAAATAATGAACTCTAAAGTTTTTGACGTTTTTTTTTTTTGCAGTGTAGGTGTAGAACAAAAAGTTTTTTTTTTCCTGCTCATATATTTATATGAAATGGGACATTCAATGGCATACACTGCAGGTGCTTATGTGCAGTCAAATGAAATTGCTAACAATATTAGTATTTTACCTTATTTTACTCTTTCTAGTTCTACTCTTTCTCATTGTGGGTGGCTTTCATTAATGAGAAAATGGTAGAATAGTCTCTCTCTCTGTCTGTCTCTGTCTCTCTGTCTGTCTGTGTCTCTCTCTCTCACTCGCTCACTTGCTTTGTCTGTGTCTCTCATATGTGCACACACACACACATACACACACACACACACACACACACACACACACAATTAGCCCTGATAAGGTACCCAACTGGGTAGATTTCCAGGGCATTTTAGCACTCAAGAATAAGTGATTTCTTACATCAGTAGCCCTACTTAGCAGATAATTTAAAAGAATTTGCTCTATAAACTTGAAAATCCAGAAGTGATGGGTGGCTTACTATATCTTTTTCTTGCTGGAAATTAAAGATCTTCTGAAGAGGTTGGCTGGGAGACACCGACTCAAAGCCTTTCAGAAGGCAAGCATCTAAAACAGTCCTGTTTGATGGTTTGTCCAATTACTTAAAATGTCCTTGACATTTTTCCTCTGGGAAGAAAGACTTTAGGTGACAGTTTTTAGGTTGAGGTTGTGAAATTTTCTGTTTCCTTGTTTTTCAAGCCTTTAAGCGATGAGAAAAGACCTTGAACCTGGGCTCTAGGCCTTTATTCCATCCGTTACAGAGGTAGCTACTTTCCAAGTCATTGCACTTGTGGTTTCTACTTTTTTCCCTCTTAAAATAATTTTGGTATCTCCTCATTCCCTAGGGCTGGGGGTACAGCTCAGTGGAAGAACACGTACCTAGTGCGCATAAGATCCTGGGTTTGATCCCACAAAAAGAAAAAAAAAATCAACTAAAATTTGTCATTCCCAAAGGCCTCTGGCAGTTATCTTTCAGATGACTGATTACAATCAAAAGAAGAAAAAAGTAAAATAAACTTCAAAGGGGAAAAATCCAAACCATTTAAATCAGTGCCATAAAACTATTTTAGAAAACCAGCTTTCTATATTTTAATGCTTTCCATGTCTGAGGCATTTCTCCAGACTTTGGTGCTATAATTGTAACACCATCTTGACACTTCTACTTTTAAGCCATAAAGTTTTTGCCTTTTCCTTTTTCAAACGGAAAAAAAAAAATATTGCAGCCAAGTGACCGCTACGCCTATCCACAACGCAGAGGTAACGGAGGACGCAGAGGCAGGTGCGCGCTGAGCAAGCCGCTCTGCGTCCCGGGGTTTTAGATGTGTGTGGAGCGGGGGAGGCACCAGGGGCACCTCAGGAAAGGAGAGTGGCTGTCGCTTTGGCTGCTGCTGACATCTGGGCTGCTCTGAGTTGGGCCAGGGGACGCTGTCTGTGGGCAGAAGGCGGTAAGAAAGATCTCTGGGTAGGGTTCAGGAAGTCGGATGAATGGTCCCTCCGGAGCCCACTTGTGAGGAAAGGACTCCCAGGGCTTCTTCCTGTTGTCTATACCTGGATCTCAGTGGATCTTAGCTTAGGCGTCAGCGCAGCTTCAGCTGTGGGGCTCTGTGTACACAGGCTGCGTGCAGCCAAGACGACATGGCAGCCTTGTCATGTATCAGAGCATGTCATGTCTGAATTGCCAAAACAAAACAAATGAACAACAACAAAAAAACCTGATCTTTAAACAGCATCACCCGGGCAGGAGTTTTGAGGACTAAGTGGCTCCTTGAACGTGTACTGTGGGATTGTTGGAGACGACAACAGGGAAAGATGGAGACTGACAGCCTCGCCTCAAGAGCTTCTGATGGAAAAGAGAGGCACTGTGGTAGGCAGAGCTGGGGAAACTGTTTACCACAAATAGAAGGAAAGAAAATCATTTTTACTAGATAGCTTTCATGTCCCTAAATGCCACAACTCTTGATGACCAGCTTTCATAGTTAGTGGCCAGCTTTTGCAGTTTTTACACATTGACACTTATTGTCCCCAGATCTGGCACAAGAGATCTGGGTTTGGATGGTGAAACTCCTGGCTGCCTTTCAGTATCCATTCTGCTGAACCCTGACTTCATCTGGTGGCGGCTCGGCCAACAGGCAGCATATGTCGGCCGTCCAGCCTGGACGCGTCCCAAGCGAGAGTCTAGCCGATGAGATGTGAGCATAAATGCCATGTGGAAGCGTTTGGATGTTCCTTAAGAGGGGGCCATACCTCTTCTTTGTTTCCTTTATCCTTAGTGACCTAGAATATAGATATAATCTTCAATCTTGATATTATTTTGGGGATAAAATTAAATACAGTAAAACAAAGAGATGGAAGCTGCCTGCCACCCTGACAGAGGTTATCTACGTGCACACTCCTCCTCCTCCTCCTCCTCTTTCTCTTCCTCCTTTGCCTCTACCTTTTCCTTCTAGGTGCAAAAGTCATCATCTTTCTCATCTTTTCTCCTTTCTTCCTCAGTGCCATCTTGTCACACTTCAAGCCGCTTTTATGTCAGCTATTGCTTTTGTCTGATGCTGAGGTTTAATTAGGATCTTTTAGTCTGTAGTAATAGATTTCTCTGATTTTAAATATAGAAGGAACAGTCCCTTCCTTAGGAAGGTTTAACATAAGAGTGGTTTTTTTTTTTTTTTTCATTGTTGTTGTTTTCCTTTTCAGCAAAACCTCTGTTCACCAAGAAGTGTTATAAGGAGCCTGTCTTTTACAAATCCCCAGAATTTCCACTGTCCCTTTCTCCCAGAGTGGAGTGTGCTAAGTTATAGACCAAGGAACTTCAGTTGCCTGCAGGGTCCCTGAAGGACGGCTAAGTCTTCCTGATTGCAGGGAAGCAAGGCCGTTTCCTGGTCCCCAGCTTGGCTAGCTTTGTGAATAGGACACCACATCCAACTGTGTGGGTTGTGCAGTACACAGAGCATTGCCCCGAGAAAGGGCCGCTGTTTTATAGTCAAGTGATTGTGCAGCACGGTACTTGCCCAGGCATTGTGTAGGGTAGGTGTGTGTCCGTGACAAGACCTCAACTTCTACCCGTCTTAGTTTTTTCAGAGAGATTCCCAGGACAGATGGGCTCTTAAGACAAACACACCGGAATACATAGATTTTCAAGTTTTCTACAAAGTCTATGAACTTTACCCTATTTTCCCTTTGAAGAGACTGTCTGTGACTACTCAGTCTGGAGCCCTGTGTGTATACAGTGTTGCTTTATTGTCTCCAAGCATCTGAGCATCGCCCACAAATGTTTGCTTATCGTTTCTTCCATCCTCACACTGTTTTGGAGTGAGAGAGCAAGAGCCTTGCTCCTCTTGGGCCTGGCTGTGTCTTCTGTCACCCAGCAGTTCTCAGCACATTGTAGGTTTTCACTAAGTATCTGCTGACTGACAGTACTGTGAAAATTTTTGAAGGAAGCTTTGATAACTTATCAAGAGATAAGTTTTTATCAAGAGATCAACTCTCTTTTCTTGGGGGGGGGGTGCAGGGTCTCACTATGCAGCTTGGACTCACAGTGATCCTTCTGTTTTCAGGCTCCCAGGCCTAGTCTCGGTCACTGGCTCAGGGTGCCTGGGTGTGGGGCTGGTGCCAGAAATCGAACCTCGAACTCTGCGCCTGCCTAAGCAGGCACTTAGTCTGCTGAGCTGTTGCACCAGCCTGAGACCAACTTTCATTAAGCTACCTATCACATTTAGTGCTGAGACCTTATTTTTTAACTTTTCTTCTTTAGCAGCACTAGGGATGGAAACTAGGGTTTGGTGTGAGTTAGGCAAGTGCTGTACCACCGAGATACATTCCTGGCCCCTTTTATTTTGAGATAGGGTCTGGCTAAGTTTCTACCTTAGTCTAGTCATTCAGAAGAAGCATTTTCTGTACACAACCAGGAGGTCATCAGCTTAGAGTTTTGCACAATGAAAGACATGCGCCAAGGGAGAACCGATAGAGGGCTGCCTGGGTCTGAATCTCCACGGAAGCACACAGCTGACTGACTGGTGAGCCTTTGTCTTAAGGCGCTGAGTCCCTGGGCCACCTCCCATTTCTGGCAGGACCAGGCTTTCCGCAGTTCCTACAACCTCACCCCCACAGTGGGGCCCACCGGAAACCCCTCTCTCGATACCCAGGATGCATTGTGTTCTCCTCCTAGCACTGGCGCTCGCTCGGGATTTGCAGGGCTTTTCCCCTGTGCTCTCTGGTCATGCTTTTTAAAAAACCAGCCTTTTCCCACTTCCTATGTGTATTCAGTTCAAACTTAAAAAATAAAATTAAAAAACAAGAGGTGGAAACGAAAGAGAAAAACTACGGAGGGGAATGTTTGGTCATGACTGCTGCTGTGAAATATTAAATGCCAGTGACGTTACCCCTTCATAAACAGAATAGAGATGTGCAAGCAGCATTTGCAGGGTGTGATAAATGTCCTTAAAAATAAGAAGGTGTAAAAATGAAATGGGATAGGAGACAGATCAGGAGGAAAAAAGCATGACAGAAATAAGCAGCAGAAGAGAAGCCCTTCGCATCACTCACGGAGCTTGTGAAATAACATTTTAAAAAGAGAAATGGTCCAACACAGCTTCATTTCTTCACTGTCTCAAACCTTTAGTTTAAAAAAAATGCAGATGTACAAGACATATTAAGAACGTTTTTTCTTTTAAATAAAGATGCTACAAGTTCAAATGTATTCATTTTTTTCAAAGTATTACTTTTTAATAGAGTAAATTGTTTAAAAGACTGTGTTTTGGCCACTGGATCATTTTATAAAATTTAATGGAATCAAAATATAATTTCTAGCTTGGAAAAGTAACTTTTTAATAGGCCAAAGGATACTTGAAATGCACACAGAGGTGAAAGACGTACAAATACTTTGAACATCTCAAGATACATGGTCCCCAAGTATGATATCTCAGCAAGGCGC
>PVJA010055652.1:0-11076 GCA_004027025.1 Myocastor coypus | reverse complement strand
CAAAAAAAAAAAAAAAAAAAAAAAAACAGGGGCCAGGGAAATAGCTCTGTGGCACAAGCGTCTACCTGGCAAGTGCAAGGTCATGAATTTGAAACCTGGTCCCAGAAAAAAGAAAAAAAAATCAGATAAACAAATGAGGTTACAATATATATTTGTAACCCTTTCTCCAAGCCTGTCTTGTAGAGGAATCTCCTCACCCATTCTAAAAGTTGAACTGGGTACTGGTTTTTGGGCAACTGAGAGGTATCTCCACTAATCCCCACTGCTGCCCCAAACTATCCCTTACTGAGGCAGGTCTGTGCCCAAGGGTGGGTTCTCTCAATCTAAACAAAGGTCTGGGAAGCCAATCCAGTTTATAATCTGCCTCTTCTGGGATAGCAAGTTCAGTGCAGAGCCATCCTTAATCAGGTTGGTTGGTCCTGGAAGAAGGTGGGGAGCACTGGTGCTCCTCAGTGCGGAATGCTTACATGGGATGCTGCTAAGGGCCAGAGCAGGACAGTGGTCTCTTAAGTGGGTAGACTGATCATACTCATTCTTCCACACCTGAAACTCCCATGCTGGGCTCTTCCTGTAGGGAATGGGTGGGTCTGAACCTCTACTCCCAGAAATCAAGGACTGGGTTCCCAGGGACATGGGGAAAGGGCAGGTTTAAACCACCAGGAATGGGAGCCCTCTATCTGAAACATTGGTGGTGAACCGATAGCACATGTATTGCAATAGGATGTTGTTATCAAAAGCTCTAAAAGGCTTACCATCACTGACCTAGATTCTTCTAATGCCTAGATGGACTAGACTGGTGGTTTACAACATTCTACCATCTATTTCCCAGGAGACCTGGTTAGGCTGTTTAGGTGACAGAAGTCACACCTCAAGGGCTGGTGAGATAGCTCAACAGACTAAGCACCTGCTCAGGCAAGCACAGGGACCAGGGTCTAATCCCCAGCACTACATGTCATATCAGGCTGACCCTTGGCTGATCCAGCCACCAAGACTGGGTGTCATGTTGCACACCTGTAATTCCAGCACTGGGGAGGCTGAAAACAGGAGGATCACTATGAGTCTGAGCTGTGTAATGAGACCCTATACCAAATACAGTAAAAAAAAATTCACACATCATCCTGTCTTTTTTCCTTATAGGGCCAAAGGTGGGACTCTCAGGGTTTTCCTACCTTCTCCCTCTGAAATACCTTTGCTGGGTTATTCCTTAGGGAAGGGGCAGGGCACATGATTCCTCCCCCTTGCCTATTACAGGGCAAGGGCAGAGCCTAATCGCATCTCTTCCCCCAGAATTCCTGGACACGGCAGTTTCACAGGAGGCTGGGGGAAAAGACACGGCCTCATCCTCTCAAGTCCTCCCTTCCTGGGTGGGGGAAGTCCCAGGGGAGAGGTGAGGCCTGATCAGGACTCCTCCTCCATGCTAAAGCTGCTGCGGCGGCTGCTGGCCTTGGAGACAGCAGGGGATACTGAAGATAGCAGTGGGTCAGAGGCAGCCCGAAGTGGGGACAGGGCACCTCCTGACAATCCTCCCACCACCCTCTCTTCTTCCTCCATTAGAATGTCCTCCAGCCCCAGGTGGAAAGGGTCTGCCAGGTCCCCCAGGTGGTCGCTGGGAAAATGCAGGTCCAGAAGCGCATCTGAGGGTGGTGCTGGGGGCTGCTGCTGAGGAGCATTCTGTACAGGTCCCCCTGCTACATGAAATGTTGCTGTGCTTGGCCTGCCCTCCTCCTCAATGTCCAGCTGCTCTGGCTTGAGGCTGTCGGAGGCTGAGCTTGTGGCCATGGAGAGTAGCCCTGGGGCAGGAGGCACTGGCAGACCGTGGATCTGAGCCTGCAGTTCTAGC
The DNA here is from genome assembly GCA_004027025.1 of Myocastor coypus. NCBI lineage: Eukaryota > Metazoa > Chordata > Mammalia > Rodentia > Myocastoridae > Myocastor > Myocastor coypus. The sequence goes on along the minus strand of PVJA010055652.1, from coordinate 9,236 downwards.
TCCTGCAAAAGGTAGGGGGTGGTACAAGTAAGAAAGGTTCAGTCTCTCAAAGGCAGAGCAGGCTGCATAGGTTCTAGTTCAGCTTCTGCCACTCACTAGTTTTGGAACTTTGTGCAAGTAGCTTAAACTTTTTGAGCCTCAGTCTGTTAAATGAGTAGAATCATAATATCAATGTTTTTCAGTGCTGGGTGTGGTGTTATATGCTTATAATCCCAGTACTGGGGAAGTTGAGGCAGAAAGATCACCATGAATTCTAGGTCAACCTGAGCTACACAGTGAATTCAAGACTAGCTTGGGTTATGCAGCAAGACTCTGTCATAAATAAACAAATATATTCTCTCTCTTTTTTTTTTTTGCAGTACCAAGGATTGAACTCAGGACCTCATACTTGCCAGGCAAACACTTATCACACTGAGCCATCTCCCTGGCCCATAAATGTATTCTAGGAATGAAACAAGTTAGCTCATTACAAGATACAGTATGTACTGATATAGTATTTATATAGCCATTGATATTATTAAAGTTATGACAATTACTTATCACTGTCACCATTACATGAGTTTGGATGATGAGGGATGCCACCAAGCATGTCAAGAGGCCCTATCACCCTTGCTACCATTCCCTCCTTCCAGACCTGAATCCGGAGCTGCAGGCTTCGGTTGGCTTGCTCCAGAGATCTCTGCCGGCTCTCCAGATCCTTGGAGCGCTGCTGCTCCTTCTGCAACTTTCGGATATAATCCACAGAGGCCTTCAGGATGGTGCCCTTGTTCCAGCGCATCTCCCTGCAGGACCAAGGGGAAGGAAGACGAAAGTGCTACATGTGGAGTCTCTTGGGAGCTGAGGGGGTATTGCACCAACCAAACTTGAGCACCCCATCATGTGCACAGGGGTATACTAAGGGTATGGAATGATCAAAGCCCTCTGATTAGAACCTTCCATTGGTGACCATCATACGCAAAGCCTGACTCCTGCCTGCCTTTCCTTATACCCATGTCCCTCTGAATCATCTCACTATAGCCATATTGGTTTCATATTGCTACTTTTGAGAGGGAGGTCTCTCAATGCAGTTCAGTCTGACCTCAAACTGGTGATCCTCCTGCCCAGCTTCCCGAATGCTAGGATTACAAGTGTGACACCACATCTGGCCTCTGATATTGCTTTCATAACATGGAAAATCATTCCCATCTCAATGCCCCCTTACTTACTATGCCTTCTGTCTAAAATACACCACCAGACAACCATGTTATTATCCCTGTTGGTGTCCCTAGGTGCTCCCCCAACTCTTTCAGTGCCTGTGATCACCAGGACTTCATGCAAGCTAAGCAAGCACTCTACCACTGAGCTTAATTCCCAACCCCATCCTTGGGCTCTTTATTAAAATGTTTTCTTGTTCTGTGAGGCCTGCTCTGTCCCACTGTCTACATACTATTGTCACGCTCCCCCAGACCCCCATCTTTCTTCATTCTTTACTCTTCTCCATAACACTCAGATTTTGCAAACTTAACTTATTTGTTTACCATTTGCCTCCACTACAGCATCAGTTTCATGAGGTCAAGGGACTTTTCTCTTATTCCTTCTATACCTGGCCCAAAGCCAAAGCTCTATGAAGAGCTCCAGAACAAACAAACGAATAAATAGGAAACTAGATGCACACATCCTACAGGAAATGAACAGGTGCTCACTCCAGCAGCACATATGCTGAAGTTGAAAGCAGATGAGCCATGAAAACCATGTCACACACTTAAAATTTGATGGAGGGACACAAGGAGGGGTTGCAACTCCTCTCTGTCTGAGGAAGATCAGAAGACAACCGCTGTCTGTGTAAAATGGTCCGGTGGGCCCAAGGGGCAGATGTGATGACACAGGGCACCCAGCCCTCCCACTGGCCTTCAGCACCTAGCCCCTGACTCACGGGTCATTGGACTTGGGGATGAGGGTGCCAAGTTCCTTGATCCTATCGTTTATGTTGAATCGCCTGCGACGCTCAACTTTGAAGGCGAGGGGAGAAACAGAGAAAACAGGAAATAGTTGTCAAAAGTTGAAGGGAGAGAAAAACGGGTGCTGTAGGTTATTATTGGGGGGGTCCCCACAAAGGGAGGCCCAGAACACAGGAGTACAAAGGACAAGGCAACACACGGGCAAGTGCACACACGCTGGGGCTTACTCAGGTTGTGATTGTCTTTCTTCTGCCGCTCCTTCAAAAGGGCCTTTGCCTCAGTTTCTGAAAGAAAGTGGGGTTGTTCAGTGCTGATAATCCAAGGAGGGTGTAGGTGCATGTGTGGAGGGACAGAGGAAAGACTATGCATTTCTTTTTTTTGTACAACTGGGAATTGAACCCAAGGCATTATCACTGCATTCAGAGTCCATTTTTTGAGACAGGGTCTCGCTAAGTCACTAAGTTGTCCAGACTGGGCCTGAACTTGTGATCCTCTTGCTTCCTAAAGTTTGTTTTTAAAGAGATGTCATATTGGGGCCGGGGAGACAGCTCCATGGCACAAGTGCCTGCCTGGCAAGTGCAAGGTCATGAGTTCAAACCCCGGTCCTGAGAGAGAGAGAGAGAGAGAGAGAGAGAGAGAGAGAGAGAGAGAGAGAGAGAGAGAGAGAGAGAGAGAGAGATTGCTCTGTTGCATAGACTGGCCCTGAATCCTTGGATTTAAGTGATCCTCCTGCATCAGTCAAGTAGCTGGGATTACAGGGGTGCATCATGGTGCTGGGCTTGAAGTAGGTTTTAATTTATTATTATTATTATTATTATTATTATTATTATTATTATTATTATTCAGATTGAACCCAGGGCCTTCTTTGCATTTAGTTATATTGGGCTTGACTTGTAATCCTCTTGCCTCAGCCTCACAAGTGCTGAAACTATACGTGCATACTGCCACACTTGGCTAGAAATGATTTTTATTTTTTTATGGTTAGAAGTGACTTTAAAAAAAAAGCCTGTCCTTCTACTGTTTGTGAAGCCACAAGCTGTATGGATAAATAGGGGAAGACTGCTTGTTCTTTTTTCTTTCGTTGCAATGCTGGGGGTTGAATCCAGGGCCTTAACCACGTTAAGCAAGTGCTCTACCACTGAACTAAACCCTGAGTTCATTTGCTTTTTTCCAGACAAGCTCTAAATAGTTCAGGCTGGCCTTGAACTCACTATGTAGCCCAGGCCAGCCTCAAACTCGCAGTGATCCTTGTGCCTCTGCCTCCCAAGTGCTGGGATTATAATCATGTGCCACCATGCCCAGGTGCCCAGCCCATTTCTAAAATGCTCAAGCCCCTTTCCCCAGAGTCAGGTCCATCTCCTGACCTGGCAGGCATAGGGCTCAGCCAAAGATACAGGGTTCAGGCATGGAATCAAGACCCTAGCACTTACCAGAGATTTCCCGTTTGATGTTGGGCAGCTCGGCTGGGCAGGAGTTGCTGACAGTGATGGCTGATGTGGCCACACCCTGACTACTGTACACATCAAGCAGGTTCCCTGACACAGGCAGCTGGGGGCAGTGAGGGCACAGAAACAATGGTTGGGAACAGGTCCTAGGCTTAGTCTCTCTTTAGAACCAGGCTCCTGACCCTCCACACACCCTCCAAAATCAGGGCCCCCCTGACACAAAGAATGTTTGATCCCTAGGAAACCTTTCTTTTCCTTTCTTCCATTTTTGCAGTATAGGGGATTGAATTCAGGGGCCTTCACATAGAACTACAACTACATCCTCACTCTTTTTTACAATATTTACTCTTTTTGAGACAGGGACTTACTATGTAGCTCAGGCTGGTTTTGAATCACTGTGATCTTCCTGCATCAGCCTCCTAAGTCCTGGGATTAAAAGTTTTGTTTTGTCCTTTTAAAATTTTCAGACGGGGTCTAGAAAGTCATTAAAGTTGCATTCAAAGTTTTAATCATCTTGCCTCAGGTTCCCAGAGTGCTGAGATTACAGTTAAGTGCCACTACACCCAGCTTCCTTTTCACTTAAAGGCAATTTCAGGTGAGAACCCAATGTGGGGGCAGAGCAAAGTAGACCTTCACTTATTGGCCTGTGGACCTAACTCTGCCTTATATGCCCATCACCTCATCTAGGTACTCAGATCTCTTGGTGGCCTCTGAAGCCACTCTCCTGAGGCTCAGGGCTGAGTGTGAGGAGAAATACTATAAGACTACCATTCTCAAGTCTTGGGGCTGGTGGGATGGCTCAGTGGTCTAAGGCACCTGCTTTGGAAAGCTTAGGCTGCCACAGGGACCATGGTTCAATCCCCAGTACCACATGCTGCGCCAGCCCTGCCCCCAGAGCAGGCTGAGCCAGCCATAAAAAAAAATCAAGTCTTTGGCCCCTCTGATATGAAATTCCAGTCTACATAGCTCCTCCCAGCAGAACACTCTGATCCAACATTCTTGGAATACTCCAACTCAGTCTTCTCTGACCTTGTTAAATTGTCATGGCAACATTCAATCCAAAATCTGGCCTTCTAGAGATTTCTAACCTAATCTCCACTCTTTCATGGTGATTGAGTCCTATTACCACATGGATCTGATCTGTTGCCATACACCATGATCCTGACTCTAGTACCTTTCTGCATTTTGATCTCTCAGGATTGCTTGTTGAATTATTTAACTATAGCTGTCCTTTCATGTTGGCTAAAGTGTTTCCCCCTGCTTCATGCTATCCTGACTATATTCTAGCACAACACACTAATATGTAAGTGTAGCCAAGTCTCACTTCTCAATGAGCTGCTATGTCCTTAAACCTGCTCTGATCTGCAGACTCTAATAGAAGGTCCTGCTCGCCAATCTCTAGTTGTGTTGTGTCCACAGCAAGAGTTCTAATAAACTGGCATCATTTTTTGTGGTTTTATAGTGCTATGATGCTAGGTAAACACTGTAACACTCAGTTATATCTGCAGCCCCAAACTGGTATCTATTTTTGTTGCATTACTAGGGACTGAACCCTGGGGCCTTTGCACTGAAATATGTGCCCAGCACTATGTGCCCAGTTTTCTTTTTTTTTAACCTTCTAACTTTTGAGATGGGATCTTGGTAAATCCCTAAATTCCCTCAAATTTGCCATTCTTGCTGGGCATGTTGGTACATGCCTATAATTAAGTATTTGGAAGACTGAGGCAGGAGGATCACTGTGAATTCAAGGTCAGCCTGGTCTACCTAATGAGTTCAAGGCTAGCCTGAACTACATAGTGAGATCTTGTCTCCAAAAAAACAAAACAAAGACCAAAACAGAAAAAAAAAAAAAAAAAAAAAAAAAAGATTCCTTGCTATCTTCTCATCTCAGCCTCCCAGAGTCCTGGGATCATAGACATGTGCCACCACATCAGCTCCAGACCTTTTTGTTTTAAGATAGGCTCCTCTTAAAACTTCTCATGCTGGGCCGGGTAGATAGCTCTGTGGCACGAGTGCCTGCCTGGCAAGTGCAAAGTTGTGAGTTCAAACCCCAGTCCCGCCAAAAAAAAAAATTCTCAGGCTGGCCTCTCTTGATCTTGCAGTCCTCTTCTTTGCCTCTGGCATAGCAATGATTACAGATGTATACCACCATGCCTGCTTCAATCCTCTTGGCAAGGACGGTAAAAGCAAAGCTATAACTATTGATAAAGCAAGTTATAAATTTCTTAGAATATTCCAGAATCAGAATGTTATGATGGCACATGCCTGTAATCCCAGTACCTGGTAGACTGAAGCAGGAGGATCACCACAGGTTTGAAGCCAGCCTGGGTTCCACAGTGACTTTAAAGCCAGGCTGTAGTACATAGTGAGAGCCCATCTCAAAAAAAAGTTATAATGGTATAGCTCTTGCTCTAGAAAGTTTTATCTACTCTCTTCAAAAATCTAATTTCTTGGCCTAGTTCACTATAAAATACTTATGACATTTCAGTCATTACAAGTTCAACCACCTGTCATACTTGTTATCACATTTTGAGCCTTTTGGTATGTCTCTCACTACATGGTCTGGTTATGACCCAGTGACCTGTTTGTTGAGACAAATTATTATGATTCCCATGTCTTGGTACTACCCATAGCACATGTATAGTCTTAGTAACAGAAGGATTCCCTTGCTTTCAAGTTCACCTCCCATCTCTGGGCCTCACCGTGCTGGGGAGCTGCAGCCCTGTGGTGCCTCCAGGCAGATAGCTGAGCATCTCATCATTGTAACTGGACTCCAGACTGATGATCTCATCAATGACATCATCAATCTAGGGGAAGAAATAAACATTATACAGGGTGAGAAAAACCAGAAGGGGAGCCTAGGGGTATAGGGAGCTGAGTGGTAGAGTGCTTGCCTAGCAAAATACTGGAACAAGGACATGAAAAGGGTTGTCTACAGCCTCCTACCTCCTTCTCTGAGCTGGACCCAATGGTGAGCAGTGCCATGGGGCTGTTAGGTGCACTGCCTGTGGGGCCAGTGGCATGGGTGGCCTCAGGAGCAGGCAGTGGCTGGGCACTTGTGGGCCCTGGCGGTGGATTGAGGGCCTGGGAAGCCAGCTTGGGCCCAAGTGTGGTGGACAGGTACTGTTTCACTTGCTGTCGGCGTGCTTGCTGTAGGTGGTAGCGTGTTGGGTTCTCCAGGTGGGTCTGAACCTGTAGGATAAGAGGATAGAGAAAGAAGGGGTCAAGGAAGAACAAGGCTAAACTGCAGAACTCCAGGCTCCAGCCTATTCCGTCTAACCAATCTGTTCCTAGATTCAGGTAGGCAGGCTGGGCCTAGAATTTGAAAGGCACTCAAAAATATTGGTGATTGGGTGTGGTGGCAAATGCTTGTAATCTAAGAACTGTAGGAGGCTAAGGCAGGAAGGCCGCAAGTTTCAGTCCTGCCTGGGCAACTGAGTGAAATCCTGTCTCAAAGTCAAAGTAGGTCACTGAGACTACGATTTAGTGATAGAATGGTCCTGGGTCTGATCCCCAGTCCTATAGAATAAAAAATTTTTTTTGTAGTACTAAGGACTTGAACTCTGAGTTACATTCCTAGCTCTTCTTTTTGTTTAGTTTGACACAGGATCTTTCTTGGCTAAGCCCCTTAGTTGCCCAGGTGATCCTCATACCCCAGCACCCCAAGATGGTTGGGTTACAGAAGTGTACTACTATGCCTAGCAAAAACATGAAAATACTGGTAAGTCTGATCATGAACCCAAATTCCTTTCCTCAGAAATCCTTCACAGCCCCTAAAATTCACCCAGTTGGCAGGGTCTTTCACAGTACAGACCCATATCACAGAACCCCAGACTCCTCCCTAGTCTGTGATACCAGGAAAAATATCTCAGAAGTACACATCATGTCCAAAGACACCATGACAGCTAAAGAACTCATGATGTATGTCTTTGTCACTCACTCACACACACACACCTTGTCCTATAAAGACTAGGCCTATCTAGGGCACTCAGAAAACCTCCATGGCCCACCAAACCTTCCTAGTGAACCTTTACAAATCCACAAGAACAGTGGGGAGAGAGCTCAGCAGCATAAGCACCTAGCTGCCTGGCAAGTGCAATGTCCTGAGTTCCAAAAAAAAGAAAACCCAAAATCCACAAGAACATTTCAAAAATACCAAACACATGGGACCTGAGCACAGTCTACTGAAACTTTCAGGGACCTTCTTTTCTTTTATATTTTTTAACTTTATTTATTTTTTTCTTGTTTCAGAACCTTTATTTGCTTATTCACTCATTTTTATGGCCGGCGCAGCCCGCCCCGAGGGCAGGGCTGGCGCAGCATGTGGTGCCAGGGATCGAACCGCGGTCCTGAAGCCACCCAAGCTTTCCCAAGCAGGTGCTTTAGACCACTGAGCCATCCCGCCGGGCCCCATCAGGGACCTTCTTTAGAAGCCCCTGGACCTTGTTGCCCCAAAGGTGCAGGGAACCCAAGCTACCCTTAGCTTCCAGAGCCAGTCCTTAGGCCCTAGGAGTGACTTGTGGGGCCTCTGGACCTCACCTTACCTTGAGCACCTCCCTGGGAACCTGAGCAGGTGGTGGACGGTTCAATGCGTGGCCCCCAGCAGAGCCGCCAACCACAGAGATGGCTGGAGAGGCAGGTGCAGGGCTGGGGAAAGGAGTGGCTGCAGCTTGTTCCCGACGCTCACGCCTCTCCTGCTCTTGTGCCTGGGCCCGCATGAGCTGCTGCCGCAGCAAGACTCTCGATGAAGATGACGACGACATGGCAGGGGTCCTGGAGCCCCCTGCAGAAGACGATGCAGAGAGTGTAGCTGGGGTGGCTGATGTGGCCTCCAGTGATATTGGGAGGCTGTGGAATGGGAAATATGGAGCCACAGGTAAGCTAGGAGTGTCTACCCAAATCTAAGGGACATAGCGTGCTGGAGCAGACACAGGAACCAGGCCTGTTCTCTGCCTGCAGAGGGAACATCGTGTTGGGGACACACGAGAATCAAGCCTGGCTACAGCCCTTGGGGGCGACAGTGTGTTGGGAGACCTCTGGTATCAGACCCAGTCTTAGACCCCAGAGGTTGCAGTCTGGTCGGCAAACTTGAGCCTTGAGTCCTAATGGAAGAATGCAGGCTGGAACCTGTTTACATTAAGAAGCAAAGATGCTGTTGATGGCGCTGCAAGAAGGGTTCATATTAGTTAAAAATAAAAGCGAGCCAAAGCAGAACCAAGACTTTGAGCACAGCAGACCACGGCTACAGAGAATGCTACTGGGTCTACCTCGAGGAAACAGTCGTCTTAGCTGTCATCAGTGAGCATCAGACTACAAGGTCAGCCCTAGAAACCCTGCCTCCCTGTCTGGGCGGCTGGTTCCAGGAGCAGGACAGTCTTGAAAATCACAGAGATTTCACAATCCTTCCTTCCTGCCCCTCTTCCAGGTCCCCACCCCTCTCTAGAGTCTGGCCGGCCGATGACTCAGCACATTCAGACTTCCAAGTGGGGGAAAGAAAAGACCAGAAAGGGTTCCTCAAAGGCCGAGACTGGATGGGTTCTGGCCAGTGAGAGGAGTTCTCGCAGGGGCTGTGGGCATGGCTCCACCCACAGGGGGATGGGAATTCATACAGGCCTGCCCCCCTCCCCCTCAGGAAAACCAGTGCAGGAATACCAGTCAGGGGAGGTCTGGCTAGGCAGGGGAGGTCTGGCAAGAGACCACCTTGTCCTTCTTGTTTGACCTGCCCCCTGCAGACTCTTTTTAACAGCTAGAAAATACAAGCTGCTGAGAATGCCTTGGGCATGCCTTGGGGGCTTCTGAGGATCAGTGAAGAAATGCTGAGAACATGAGTGGGGTATCAGATGGAGGAGTGGTA
>PVJA010055651.1:0-11067 GCA_004027025.1 Myocastor coypus | reverse complement strand
TGAGAGAATGACAGTAACTGAGTTTACACCAGGAGCAGTACATATCAAAAAGACAAGAGTGACATGTATTCCAAACATAATTTTAGCATTACATTGTGCTATAATCAATATGCTGAACCTTTTGAAGGTTCTTGAGACCAATGTCTGATTCATCCTGTGTACATAAGTGTATGGTTTTGCTATTGATGTTTTCTGCTTGTATAGCAGCACAATTCTTAACACAAATCTTGGAGGCAGCCTTTATGTCTCTCAATAGATGAACGAATGACGACAATATGGTGCTTACATACTATAGAGTACTACTCTTCCATAAAGAAGAATAAACTTGAACCACTTGTAGGAAAATGGATACACCTTGAGCCCATAATGTTAAGTGAAGTAAGTCAGACACGTGAACTTAAATATCACATGATTTCTTTTATATAAGAAACCCAGAATATAAATAAAGATAAAAATAAACTTAATAAAGATATAATAAAGAAAAAAATGATGGAAGGAGGGGAAAATACAGCCAGAAAGGAAGGGTACATAAGAAAAAATAAGACATATTGGACACATATAACAGCTCATGACAAATATAATAATTATTTACGGAAAACATGTACTAATGAATTAAATAAGAATAAAAACCATCATGAGTAAGAAAAAAAATGAGCTAGTATCAGGCCAAATATGTAGGGCCTTGTAGATAGAGGGGCCAGAATCCGACATGACATACAACAGTGCAGAGGCTTAAATAAAAGAGGAGAATAGCTTGAGGTTGGCCTTGCAAACCTTTTAGAAGTTAATGATGACAAGATTTGGTGATTAATTGGCTAAAGACACTAACACAAAGATGTCAAGGATCAGTTATATTTCTAAATTTTGATATAACAGTATTGGCTCACATGGAGAACACTGGAAAGATAACAGGTTTGGGAGGATGATCATGCATTTTACTTTTTTTTTTTTTTTTTCCAGTGCTAGGATTGAACTCAGAACCTTTGCCCTGAACTACCTCACCAGCTAATTTGTTCTCTCGTTCTCTCTCTCTCTCTCTCTCTCTCTCTCTCTCTCTCTCTCTCTCTCTCTCTCACACACACACACACACACACACACGCACACACATACACAGACACATTTATTTAGTCAGGATCTTGATAAGCATCTAAGTTGTTCAGGCTGAACTAGAAATTGTGGTCCTTTTAGTCTCCCAGGGTGTTAGGAGTGCAATCACGCTCCAACATTGCCTGGCCTGAATTCTACATTACACATCTCAAGTTTGCACTTGGTAGATATCCAAGAGGAAATCCCAAGTAGAAAGCTGGATAGTCAGTTAATAAATAAGTATGGTACTTATGTAGAGGTGGTGATCAAAATCTGTGCATGGAGAGAATCCTCCAAAGGAGAATACTATAAAAATTGAAAAGAAACAGATGCTAAAAGGGAGAGTAGCTACCAACTCACTGTACTTTACAGAGTGCAGTCAAAATCAACTGTTGGACACATATAATAGCTCATGACAAATATAAGCAAATTCATCTACATTTCATATTTCAGGAGTACTTAATGTATCCTTGTTTGATTTCATAAAGTATCAAGCAAAAGACAGACACTATGAACTAGGGTGAGGACAGAAGGGCAGTGTGTGGATATGAGTCAAATCAAAATCCATATACATTTCAAACTGAGTGTGACAGTCCACATCTGTCATCCCAGCACTCAGGAAGCTGAGGAAAGAGGATTTCCACAAGTTTGAAGCCTGAGCCGGGCTTGGTGGCGCACTCCTGTAATCCCAGCACTTGGGAGGCTGAGGCAGGAGGATCGGTGCGAGTTTGAGACCAGCTTGGGCTACAAAAGTGAGCTCAAGGCTAGCCTGGACTGCATAGCGAGACCCTGTCTCAAAAAGACAAAAAAAAAAAAAAAAAAAAAAAAAAAAAAAAAACAAGTGTGAAGCCAGCCTGGGCTGCATCGTGAATTCAAGGCCAGCCTGAACTAGATAGCAAGATCTTGTCTCAGAAGGCAAGCAAAACAAAGCAAATTCATCTACATTTCATATTTCAGGAGTACCTGATGTATCCTTGTTTGATTTCAGAAAGTATCAAAAATAAACCTTGAAGATTACCCTCAAATACAATAGATGCTATAAGAAAATTCTTTATCTTCTGTATGTGTACATACCCACTAAGAACAATTCTGAACTCCACCTAGGAAAATGAATAGTCCATTTTAAGAATCACAAAAGTACAATTCCCTTTTTAGAAACTCCTAGATTATAAACCCAGAGAGGCTAAGTGATTTCCCAAAATTGCATATCAAATTAGAATAGCTGAGGATATAGTGGTATAGTGGTTATTTGGCAGGTGAAAGGCTCTGGGTTTGTTTCTTAGAACCTCAAAACCCACAAATTAATTGAATGCTGACAGGGTGGACTCTTAGAATTCCTTAGTAGTGTTCATCAACAAACATCATGTTTATGAGATAGGTAATGAAGCACCAGATAGTATTCCTTCTACCTCACCATGACCATGGTTGGCATCACAGATTTTTATTATCCATTGATACTGTTTTTTTTTTTTTTTTTTTTGTGGGACCGGGGTTTGAACTCACAACCTTGCACTTGCCAGGCAGGCACTTGTGCCACGGAGCTATCTCCCCAGCCCCTCCACTGATACTGTTTAAGGCATGGAAAATACAAGATTTGTTAAAGGTTAATCTGTTCTCATAGAGATAAATCATTCAGGGAGAAGGAGGCAAAGCAGATGAAAATCAAGGTAAGCTGTGAGATCTGGCTTGAGGGAGTTGCAAATACAAGTGTAGAGAGGAATGGGAAAGAGATGGAAATGGCCAGTCTCCATTATTCCCCTTCTCTCTCCCACTAAGCTCTCCTGTCCTTAAAAAGCAAACAAGTCTTTTTGGAAAAGGATCAATGTGCAAGCACTCCACGGCAGAGGGCACTATAAATTGACTGGAAACCTCCCCTAGCCCCTGGTGGCTGCAGATAAGAGTACAGAATGTTATTAAGGATGCTGAAAGAGAATGTGCTTTGTGTCCCCCACAAAACCCACAGTGCCTGGTAAACTCTGGAATTATGCATTCACCCCTCATCCCTATATCACACAGCTGCACTTTCTGTAGAACATTAAGCACTTGGAATTTGGGGGGCTTTCAAAGAGCTAATAGCTGTTTAAAAGGTAGAGCTTAGTGATAATGTGTTATGCTTAGCATACACAAGGCCTTGTGTTCAATCCCCAAAACACACATAGACAACACACACACAAGACTTGTTCATCTTAACCACTGCTGGGTTTTTCCCCCTTCCCTATAGGGAATCCTACTTCCAGTTTTGTATAGAAAGAGAAATTCCTATAGCCAAAGCAGCTACTATGAGCCTGAAGTGCCCTATAATGAAAAGAGAGTGAGGCTGGAGAGATAGCTCAGTGTCATAAGCACTTGCCTGGCAAGAGCAAGGTCTTGAGTTCGATCCCCAGGAGTGCAAAAGAAAAAAGGAATCAAAATGAAAAGAGAGTGATTTAGAAGCCTGTAGTCTGGTCTGGGATTCAAGAGCCAATGGCACAGTTGACGAGGTTCCCCTTGCTGCCCACGACAGATAACCATGTGGAAGGACTGACTAGCTTCTTCCCTCTAGTTCTTCAACCTCCTAAAACTTGACTGGTGTAGTTCTGCCTTGTTGGTGAGTCTAAGTGTCACATTTCCAACAAGGTACTTGTGTCTTAATGCAGCAGAACAGGGTCCTCTGAGCATTCACCCAGCAGTCATTTCTGTCCAAGGAGGGGTGCAGCTTATCCTGCTGGTGAGAATGGCTGCTGATGGGTGCCTGGATTTCCTTCTACTCCCACCAGATCACTGGTCATTAAATTGGGGGATCTCCACAGAGTTAAAGGTTATTGTGCACAGGAAGTACATTCAGTATTAGTACAACAAATGTTTTCCTTTCTCCAGTTATGGAAGAATTCCACTCACAAGGAGTAGCAATAAATAGAGTAACAACCCTTTCCGCTCGGATACCAATAAGTCCTGGGCTTCAAAATTGCTGACCTGAAATAGATACTCAAAGTGGTGGTGGGGTTTTGTTTTTTGTTTTTAATTTTTATTTATTTTTTTGTCTTTTAAAGAAAGCAACACAGAAGCAGTCTGGTTTCCTTGTTCACTTAAATGCATATGAAAAAGTGAGTCACTCCCAAGTTTCTATCTTTAGTTCCCACAAACAAAGCACTGAATCATATAACTTGTCAGGGAAGACCTAGATACAGTTTTATCAAGATAATGTTCATATTAAAAGAAACTGAAATTCTATTTTTGTGGTAGAATTATGGGACTGGCGCTACAACTGTCTACTCATGGATAACTTGGCAGATCGGGATGTAACTATAAAGAACCTTCCAGCAGAGATATGATGCAATCATCTCCTAGCTCAACTTACACTCACTTGGACTCACCCACACAACCTGTCAGAGTGTCTCCTCCACAGCCGGCACTGACAACAAACTATGAAATCAACGCTGGGAGAGAGTCAGATGCAGCCTGTATAATGTTAATCATACTTGTCATGATACGAGATACTTTTAAAAGTCATCGTTTCAGTGTCTTGGAAGCCAAATAAAATCCCTATAAAATATATAGAATAGAATTTAATTACAGCTTTAGGACATGCTCATTGTTGACCTGAACTCAAGTTTTTATGCAAACCAAAACAACTTGCAGAAGCTTGATAATCCGTAATTCATAATCCATTCACACAAAACAATCAGCCCTATTTTGGAAATCCTGCCTTACAAGAAAATAGTCTAAGATTTTTTTTACAGCTTTTTATTATGGTGGAGGGTTATAACTCAGTGATAGATCACTTACCTAGTATACATGAGGACCTGGGCTGAATCCCTAGGACAAATAGCAATGACAAAAAACACTTCAAATACTGTCTCTAAGATATAGCAATTACTTTATCCTGTTGTCCTGAGGAGCATACAATTCTAAAATGTCAACTAATAATCACAGGAAATTATTGATAGTAAAATTGTGAAATAATTTTAAACAAGTAACAATTGAGCTCATATTACCACTTGGCCATATTTACTTCACATTAAAGTAAATTAAACAAAATAATTTGCTGATTCATTGCATTTCAAAGCTGTGTTTTAGAGGCTCTTTCAGCACACACATGCTGTGAGGTCTGTGTTTAACATGCTCACTCACTCCCAGCCTCAGCACCTTCTTCCTCATTTTACCCCCCCACCACGTGAGCCTGTAGAGTGCCTACAGATATGCATTCTAGGAAGAAATTCTGTTATCATTCCATGTAGCCACAACAGAAAGGAAGTAGGTTGAAAAGAGAAATAGTGCCCTAATGAGCACTCCCTAGCAGTCTTTCAGGTTCTTTGTAGTTGATTTAAGGGCTTGGTGAGCCACTCTTACTTATCATACAGGCAGTTATTACATGATGTTATCTACATGCTAAGCCTGTGCTGAGCACCTCACATGTAACAATCACAACAGCCTTTCAAAGGATGGCCTATTAGTGTTTGTTGTCTTGCAGGTGAACAAGTGAAGACTGAGAAAGCCTCACTGAGTTGGCCACATCATTTTTGAATTTTGGTTTGTCTGATTCTAGAGCACAGGCTCCTAACAGGTTTACTGCATGGGTAGAATATCCAGAAGTCACAGAGTAAAAGCAAGAAATTACATTCTAACCAAGTGCAAATTAAGTATTTGTTTAACCTTTTATTTAATAGGTAGCAAACATTCTGAAGCTATGCTGTTGTGAAAGAGTTAGAAAGAGCTCTTGATTTTCTTTCAATAGTATTTTTATAGGAATAGTTAGGCCCATGCAATAGCTTCATGTAGAAATGATCAGGTAGCACATCATTTGAAGTTGTTTTCTCTGATTACAGTGGCCTGTAAGGAAAGGGCCCACTATTATGCAAACCCATCTGTTATGGACGATTTGGTTTTTTGGGTTTTTTTTTGCTGGCTCAGGCTGCCTTAAGGGTGGGTCAGGTAAGGCTTGTGGAGCTGGAGATTGAACCCTGGTCCTCTGCATGTGTGTTTGCCAGGGGAGGTATTTAAACAACTGAGCTAAGCTGCAGGCCCAAACCCATCTGGTATGGGTCCCTGTAAATTTGAGAATATATTTTCATTTTGTTCTGTTCTGACATAACAGTCCTTAAATGACTTAACTAATGTTACTAGAAGAAAATACAGGGCCAGCCAGATAGCTCAGCAGATTAAAGTGCCTGCTTAGGCAAACCTAGGGACTGGGATTCAATCCCCAGTATGCTGTGCTGGCCCTACTCTGGGGTACACTGAGCCAGTGATTGAGACTGGGCATGGTGGTACATCTATAATCCTAGCCCTTAGGAGGCTGAAAACAGGAGGATAACTACAAGTCTGACCTAGATAGTGAGACCCCATAGACCCTGCACTAGATACAAAAGAAAAAAAGAAAACACAAAGCTAGACACGATGGCACAGGCCTGGAACCCCAGCATTCTGGGAGGCTGAGCCAGGAAGACTGCAAGAGCAAGTCTAGCCTGTGCAACTTGGTGACTTAGCAATTTTGTTTTGAAAATTTTTAAAGGGCTGAGGATATAGTTTGGCACAAGGACCCTTGGTTCAATTCTGAATACCTCCATCACCAAAGAAAAAAGGAAAACCCAGATCTGTAGGTATTTGGTGGCATATGGGACAGTGCATTCATCCTTAAAAATGTTTATCAAAAGTACTGTTTAAAATAGCTCATCATGAGTGGGCGGACCTGGGAAGCGTTTGCAATCAGTGATGGCCACAGCAGCCCCTGCATTTAGTTACTACTGAGAGCCACAATGATTGTGTATTACCTGTGGGCAAAGAGCAAAGTCTGACAGATGTGCGCTAGTGTTCCACTGGCTTGAATGATGCTCATGAAGCCAACAAGCAGCACTTCATTGTTCCAAACATGCAGTTCAGCTTTTTAGTGTCAATAAGCAAGTTTCCCGACCTATTAATATGAGGGGTAGGAAAACTTTGTCTTGCTGGGGGTTGGGCAATAAGAGCCTCTAGTTTTTTTTTTTTTTTTTTTTTTTTTTTTTTTTTTTTTTTTTTTTTTTTTTTTTTTTTTTTTTTTTTTTTTTTTTTTTTTTTTTTTTTTTTTTTTTTTTTTGTCTTTTGCAAATAAAACAAGCTGCAATCCTTTGATCTTTAGGAAGCTCTTTCTTGTTAAGGTAACATTCTGTCTGACTTTTATGTTTCAGCATTCATTGTATATTTAATTATTTTAAAAAGTTTTGTTTTAACGGATTAAACTTTTTCAGTATTTAAGATAAACATAAGCAGGCTTTGTTAAAGATTTAAAATAAATGTCACACAAAACTGCAAAATGTGGCAAAGATAATAACACATGGACTGGAGTGTTCCCATACACGACTCTCAGGGGACCCCTCTCAGTACACTGCTTCATTAGAATGCTTGTTCTGAAAGGCTACAGGAAGCCCATGACTCTAACCCACCCTTTCCTGAAATTGGGAAAAGTGGGGGAAAAATCAGCGCTGAAGTGAAAAAAGGAAGACTCACCACTTCAGGGAGGCATGCTTTTGTCTTTATAAATTTGCAAACATTTTCAAAACTATATTGAGGTTAACTTGCAGTGTCTTTTGAACAGGGAGCACACTGAGATGGCATAAGCACAAATACTTGTACATGTCTCTGAAGACATGCTATCAAATGACTTTTTAATTCAGCTTAATATGAGTAGATCTTGTTAGTATTTTGAAAACATAATCTCATTTCAGGCTATTAGTCTTTGATTGTGGTCTTTCTTGGAAGTTCCCCTTCTTGAAATATTAAAATATAGATGAAACATAGGTTTCCCTTGGGGTCTCATTTTTCAGAGTCTGTGAATGTTCATTTTCTTTTCTGTCTTCTTTGTTTTATTCCAATATGTGTTTTGGTTTTTTTTTTTTTTTTTCTTTCAGCATATAGAAGACTAGAAGACTAACTACCCTGCTTAGTTTGGGACTGGGATGTTTGAAATACTCCTGCAGTTCTCAGAGAGGCCAGTAGGGGACAATAAAAGCCATGCTTCTAAGCTAGCTGTCATTTTTGGAAATCCCAAATCAAAAGTGATGTGGTGAGGGAAAAAAATGCTGCCATAGAACAGAGACTAAAAACCAGGACATATGCATCTCTGTTCTTCCATCAGATATGCACATTTCCTACCTCCCCACTTTCAAATGGAAAACAATTCTATATCAATTCAGGATTCCTATCCCAAATGGAGAAATAAACATTTAGACCTAAGGGACACTTTGTCAAAGGATTTTCTGTGCTCACTGACAATGCTGTCAACATCATTATGTCAATATGCCAGCGTTGCTTGATAAAACTAAACAAAGACGTATGTACATGAATTCAATAAAGTAAGGAAAGTGGCTTGAAAAGCTTAGAACTACAAGAGTCCTTTTACCAGTTCAGTCTGAGTCTCAGATTCCTGGAAGGATGTATTTTCCAAAGGGAATAATGAAATAGAAAGGCTTTCTAGGTTTTCTTTAAGAGAATAGTTAGGAAATGAATCGTATGAAGCTGTACAACAGAGCTGTAACTGTCATTCTTAGCTTAAGGTGCAAAGTGATAAGGTATCAGAAAGGAATGCCATCTGGGCTGATTGGAATGAAGTGGGTCTTATTAGTTATTCTTTCCCAGGACCAAAAATTGACCATTGGTTAATCTAAATGAAATTGTTGCTATTTGGATAGACTTGTGGGAATAAGAAAAAAAAGACTTAGAAAGCTACAAGTTTGAGCACATTATTGTTCTGGCTGCAGGCCACTGTACAGTCTGTGAAAAGTAGAGCTAGAAGCAAATTAGTTCCAGATTAAATCTTCCTATGAACTGGAGTTATATAATTGTGGGCTGAGAGATCATGTGTTCTGACCCCTCTCCAAAATCAAAAATCCCCAGAACATCTCTGAAGGTTGACCTTCCAGGCATTTTCTGGAATTCTTAAAAAAGAGATAAAGAAACTAACAATTTTTCAGAATCCCTCATTCCATTTTTGAACTCTTGGTTTTGACATTTCTTAAACCATAGCAGAGACCCTGGGATACACAGACATTCCTGGAGACCCACAAGCTGTACACAAGATCTGTAAATGTTTGCCTTTTCATGTGGACAGTGATCTGAAAAGAACATGGAAACATGTTATAGTGACCACTATTATAAAATCATATTTTAAAAAAAAAGATGAGTAGACTTCCTTTTTTGAGCCATTTTAGTTTTGCAAAGAGATGAAACAAAAAGTGTAGAGAGTCCCCCTACACTCCCTTAGCCTTCCATGGCAATTCAGCCTGTTCTTGCCATTTGTTATTAACATGGAACACTTGTCACACTGGATGAGTTGATACTGATACATTGTTATTAACTAAGTCTACATTTTCCATTAGTATCTGCTCTTTGTGGTGTATATTTTGTGGACTTTTTACAGTGTATTTGGTTGGTATAGAGTCTCACAACATAGGTTGGGCTTATAGTGCTTTTCCCTTTTTCAGCCTCCCCAGCACTGGGATTACAGGCATGCAACACCACGCCCAATCTCAGTGGCCAGCTCAACCTGCCAGGGGTGGGGCTGACCTGGCATGTGGTGCCTGGGAAATTGAACCACAGTCCCTGAGCTTGCCTAAGCAGGCACTTTAGTCCACTAAACTATCTCACTGGTCCCCTATTCTGTGGATTTTGACAAATGTACTGGGCACTATCTATCAGAGAAGCAATGTTAGATATTTTTAGCCATCACCCTTGTTCAGGTGTTATGAAAGTAGCTCTGCAATAATTGATGGAAATAAAACAGAACAAAGTTGGACTGAATAGGTCACAGATGATGCTTGTAGAAGCACATGATCATCATAGCATATCTAATAAAAGGAAGTTTCTCTGTGGCTCAGGAAGAGGAGTGTGTTTTTTCTTGGGTTCTTGTAGCTTATTCAGTCATCTATGTCTGCCCAAGATACAAGTCACTTAGAGGATATTCATGTTCTGAGTGGTGACTTTTTAAAAAAAAATTATGTATTTATTTGGTATAGGGTCTTGCTAAGCAGTTCAGACTTGCAGTGAACCTCCTGTCTCAGCCAGCCCAGTGCTGGGATTACAGGTGTGCACCATCACATCTGGTTTCAGTGGTCGGCATGGCATGCCAGGGCTTCCAGGGCTAGCCTGGCATGTGGTGCTGGGGATCAAACTCAGTTCTTTGTGCTTGCCAGGCACGCACTTAGGCTGCTGAGCTACCCCCCCCCCAGCTCCCTGAATGCTGACTTTTTAAAACTTCTTCATGTACTATTAGATATTTGGTAATTTTAAGCAAACCAGCATCTGTTACAAAAAAAAAAAAAAAAAAAAGAGCTGGTTTATTTAAATATTGACATTGTAGCTTTATTTTCTATTAACTTATACATTTGTAAGTGTATATTATAAATTTTGCTTGTAAATTTATATACCTGTAGGCATTAAAACTTTATCTTTTTTGTATATTTGTCCATAATTAAGAAACATTATAGAAAAATTATTTGTAACTCTTGAAGATTGGCAAGGATGTTTTCTTTTTTTTCCAAGTAATGAGAGAGTTTATTGGAGAAATGAACAGAAATAATGCAAGAAATGTCAGGAGTACTTTATGGCTATGAAAGTTCACACAAGAAGTAATGAGCACATCCCATGCGTGAAGCTGTGCTGGGAGCTTCCTCGGTGCACCACCACCCTGGCTTTCAGGAGCAGTGCCATAAAGCCAGCCAGTACCTTGCCCAGTTTAGTGAAGGTTTTCATTAAATAGTCATTTCTCACAATGTCAACGTTTGACACCACAATGGAGCCTTCCTGGTGTCTGGTATCAGATGGATCCACGCACTCCTGGGTCTATGTGCTCCAGTGCACCCAGGTCCCTGACGTAGGCAGATGAGAGTCATGTCTTCTTGTCAGGAAACTGACTTTCACCTGGGCATTCAAGATTCTTCCAGAAACATGAGCATCCAAAGGCAATTATACCATCAGCTACAGACAAGAGCTCTTTTGCTTTTTCATTCTCTTCATCCGGAGAACCCAGGA
>PVJA010055650.1:0-11098 GCA_004027025.1 Myocastor coypus | reverse complement strand
GGGCCCGGCAGGATGGCTCAGTGGTCTAAAACGCCTGCTTGGAAAAGCTTGGGCGGCTTCAGGGACTGCGGTTCGTCCCCGGCACCACATGCTGCGCCAGCCCTGCCCTCAGGGCGTGGGCTGAGCCAGCCATAAAAATGAGTGAATAAACAAAGGTTCTGAAATAAGAAAAAAATAAATAAATAAAATAAAAAATTCTTTAAAAAAAAAAAAAGAATATCAATCCCTGATAGTTAACTTTGAGTGGGCGGCTGCATTTTTTTTACTCTTGTTTTAAGGTTTGGCCCACACCTGGGGCGCCTCTCTTGTAAAGCTGTGTAGTCAAGTTGCTTTCCATATTGCCCTCGAGGGCCTGGCCCTATCTGATTGCCTATATATAATATTTCTGTCTAATTTGGCTGCCTACAACAGTACCACAGCCGTCCTCAGCAACAGTGAGGTCCTGAGCTCCTCCGGTGATGAGGAAAGCTGAGTTTCCATCGGGAAAGCCAATGTGACGAGCTTTTTCAGGAGGCAGAGCAGGGCTTCGTCTTCCCCTCCAGAGCCAGAAAGCAACACACAAAGTGAGGACCTGAGCTCCTCCAAAGTCAACCATAGCCATTCTCAGTGACAAGGAGGTCCCGAGCTCCTCTCATGAGAATAGTCAAGTTCAGCCGGGCGTGGTGGCGCACGCCTGTAATCCCAACACTTGGGAGGCTGAGGCAGGAGGATCGATGTGAGTTCGAGACCAGCCTGGGCTACAAAAGTGAGCTCAAG
This sequence comes from Myocastor coypus, assembly GCA_004027025.1. Classification (NCBI taxonomy): domain Eukaryota; kingdom Metazoa; phylum Chordata; class Mammalia; order Rodentia; family Myocastoridae; genus Myocastor; species Myocastor coypus. Next base: position 10,342 of record PVJA010055650.1, on the reverse strand, counting down.
GCCAGCCTCAACTGCATAGCGAGACCCTGTCTCAAAAAAGAAAAAAAAAAAAAAAAAGAATAGTCAAGTTCACCAGGAAAGCTAGCATGAGGAAGCCCCCCAACAGCTCCCCACAGCCCCTCTCCATCTCCAGTTCTACCTCTTACCCCGCCAGCCACAGCCCTCAGGTGGGCCTCCCATACTAGGCAGCACACTGGGTCCATTCAGCGAGGTGTTAAAGGTTTACGACCAGTTGTCAGTCCACCACATGTGGGGAGACCCCAGTCGGACCTGGAGCAATACCCCAGCCAGGAGAGGCCTATCAGGTGTGCCCTCTGCTCCCCAGGATCCATGCATGTGTGTGCTGAGGACTGAACCCCAGGCCTTGCACATGCTACACAACAACTGCACCCTTAGCCCTCTCTGTATCTTCTGAGACATGGTCTCCTAAGATGAGTTTGTAAGTTGGACTCGAACTTGCAATGCTCCTGCCTGAGTCTACTAGCACGGGATAACAAGCGTGCAGCTCCCCCGTGGGCTTCAAAGGACATTTCTTCATATTCTTAGTTGCGTACACTCCTCCACACGCGGGGCCCAAGGCGTTCCCTAGGCAACGGCTGCCCCCTCTTATCGGTCACACCGGGTTTAACTGGAGCAACCGCTAAGTTACTGCGCTTCCCCATCTAGCAGCCTGCCCTACTCCCGCGGTGACCGCTGCGTTGTGACTCCACGGAGCCCTGAACGCTGCGAGTCTTCAGATGCCCGTGGGTTCGTCCGCCCACGAAACCATTCATCTGCCGGCCTGCTCGGGTGGGCCTGGGCGGAGGATGGACCCTGCTTCCCCGGTGACCGTGCACCCGGGCCGGACGAGGCGGGCCTGGCCTGGTGCTGAGAGACGTGCGCGGGCCTGTGACCATCTTGGCTGCGGGGGCTTCGCAAAAACTCGTTTTGCTTCTTGCACTTTGCAAACGCTCGGAAAGCGGCGGGGCAATCCGCGCAGCGCTCACTCGCAGGCGGACGCCGGCTCGGGAAACCCGGGGGCCGCAGGAGCGCCAGCTCCGAGCCCCGACTCGCCAGGGGCTCAGGGCGGAGCGCTCGCCCCTTGACCTGCTCCCGGGCGCCCAGAGTGCGCCGTGCCCGGCCGCACGCAGCTCCACGCGGCTCGGAAGGCGGCGGCCGGGCCGGAGCGGGGCGGAGCCGGCGGCTGCGCGCAGGGCGAAGGCGGGGCCGCGCCGCCGCCGTCCGTGCGCCCCGCCCCGCCCCGCCCCGGCCCGGCCGCCGCTCAGCTCGGCTCGGCTCAGTTCTCTGCGCCGCACCGCGCTGCAGCCGCCGGCTCCCGCCGCCGCCGAGGTAGGCGCTGCCGGCCGGACAGGGCCGCGAGTTGCGGGAGGCCGTGGGGCGGGGCGGGCGCGGACACCTGGCCTCTGGGCGGCAGGAGCAGCGGGGGCCCGGACGTGCGAGGTCCGGGTCCCAGAGGCCTGCGGCGGGCAGGCGGGCTGTCGGCCGCCGGGGGCGCGGGAGGGCGCGCACCTCCCGGTGCAACCCGGCTGCGGGCCGAGGTGACCTTCCCGGGCCCTGCCCTCTGGCCTGAGCCCGACAGCGGTGCCCGGCAGGGACCCCTCGCCGCCCACGCGCGCTGGTGGATGTGGGGCAGACGGCCGCGGAGGCGTGAGCTTCTGGGACGCCCTGGCCCCGGGCCCCGGCTGATCCAGGCCCGGGAACGCTGGCGCTCGGCGCCTCTCGCGGTGCCAGCGCCCTTCCAACAGCGACGGCCGGCCTGGGTGCACTTAGGCCGCAGGGCCGGGCTTGGCCTCTGGAAGGGAGACTGTAGGGGAGCATGTGGCCTGCTCTGACTCAGGAGGGTTCTCAGCTCAGCTCCGCGGCTCATTCATTCGCCAACTGTGACTGCAATCAGGAAGCCAGTTGGTTTAGAGCCTGACTTAAGGTTTCAGGCCTGTGGCCCTAGAGATTTGTCCAAGGTCACACAGGAAGGTTCCGAACTTCAGTTTTCTGATCAGCAGGGTGGGAGTAGTTACACCGCTCTTTCGTTAGGCTTTAGGGAAGAATAGATCTGGTTTAACGTGAGGATTGCGGAATGGTGCCCTCTTGCCTGTACAAGGCCTCCATAGAAACCATGACACTTACCCTTGAGGCTTTGGGGAGGCCGTTTTTTTTTTTTTTTTTTTTTTTTTTGCTCCACGTGGTGTTCCAGAAGGGATTCAATAAAATGTAGCCTCTGCGAGTTTAAACATTGTTGCGCTATTCAGACAAAGCAATTGTATGCTTTCAGGGTTTTGTAACTTGGAGGTTAACTCATGAAAAGTCCTGCAGGTTTACACATTGACAGACCGGAGAAGAAAGGCATGTGGACCAGCTCTTCTCTCCCAGAGCGCGAGGAGAAAGCACTTCCCCTTTGCCTAGTGTCCTCCTTTGCTGGCAGTGCTGGGGCAGACTACCAGGGCCTACTGGCTTTCTCTGTACCCTGCTTTGGACGGGCTGAACTTGGGCAGCTTTGTCTTCACGGTCCAGGATGACGCCACCTGGTCTGCAGTAGTGAGTTCATTTTATTCTCTGTGACAATAGCAAGTGCACTTAGTATTTGTGGGATGAATGGATCTGAGTAGGGTGGTGGAACACAGTTGTAATCCCAGCTCTTAGGAGGCTGACACAAGAGGAACCCAAGTTCAGATCCCACCTGGGACTTAGTGAGACCCTGTTATAAATAATGAGAAGGCCAGGAGATATAAGTCAGTGGGGATATAGCTCAGGGTGAAGGCCTAGGCTTTAGTCCCTTAGTACTGCAAGGAAAAAGATATTTTTCAGAATTATTATTCTTTTTTGTCTTTTTGAGACAGGGTCTCACTGTGCAGTTCAGGCTGGCCTCGAACTCCCTTTTGTAGCCCAGGTTGATCTCCAACTTGCGCCAGTTGTCCTGGCACAGCCTCGTGAGTGCCGAGATCACAGTAGTGTGACACCATGTCCAGTCTCAATCAGTCTCAGTGCGCCCTGGGGATGAAACTCCAGGACCCTGCATCTGCCTAAGCAGGCCCTTCAATCCTCTGAGCTATTTGGCCGGCCCTGGACACTGCTGACTTGAGTGGTCTGCCTCACACACACGTGTTTGGTCCATAGCTGTGGGAGCCTCACAGAAAACCTGTTGAACTGGTGTTTCTGGGCTTGCTTGACACTAGGTGACATGGGTGAGCAGGGCGCTGCCCCAAGCCTTTCCTCTCTGGTGGCTGTTGTGTCAGTGGCTCAGCCAGGCCTTTTTTTTTTTGCCATACCAGGGATTGAACTCGGGACCTCGCACTTGCCAGGCAGGCACTTGTGCCACTGACCTATGTCCCTTGGCCCTAGCCAGGCTTGTCTTGAACAAGGTGTCTTGGCAAGGAGGTGCTGTGTGGCACTGATGCCACTTGGCCTTGCTGGAATTTGCCAGTGTGCTCTTGGCGGTAGTGACAGAGTCACTCAGGGCTGCTCCAGCTAGGAGGCAGCCCCTTGGCCTGTGGAGAGGCCTGCAGTCTGGTCTTGAGTGACCAGTGCAGTTGTCAGTGGGGCCTCTGCGTTCCCCCATTTTTCTGCTTACTCATGGGGAGGGTCAGGGTGAGGGGAACTCTTTTAAGTTCTTTACCCCATGTGGGTTGGAAAGAGACGTGGAGAGCAGCCTGAGCTCACAGCGCTGGTCTGTTAGGAGCTGTAGGTGCTAGCGCAGGTTGTCACCTTCTTCTGCCTCAGCCTGTCTGCTATAGAAGTGCGATTATTGTCATCATTGGTATTTATTGAGAGGCCGCTTGGCATCTCCTGGGGGATCCATGTGTGTTCTGTGATGTAGGATCCAGTGCCTTTGGGAGCCCTGTGGATGGGTTCTGTCTCCACTTCACTGGTCAGGAGGTTGGTCCCTGGTGAGGTGACCCTCAGCTGGGTGGGGTGTGGTGCTGGGAACTTGCCCCTGCCCTGGCTGTCCAGGGCTGTACTTTCTCACACAGCACTCAGTAGCCGCTAGGAGGAGATAAGAGGTTTCCATGCCTTTTGCAGTGTAGAAATTACTCTGTGGATGGGAGGTTGTTTTCCTTCCCGTTGAGCAGTGTGAGCTGGATGTAGGCCAGCGGCCCTTGACAGTGGTCATTAGGGCCACTCTGCTTGTAGCAAGGGCATGGGGCATGTGTGTTGGAGGGTCAGTTTTTCCTGGGGTGAGGTGGGGGGCACTTTGTAGGACCTGGCCGGGTCTCCTTATGGACAGAGTCGATTTTGGACCCTGCTGTTCAGTCGACCTTTTGGCACCGCGCTTGGCAGCCTTTGCTATGGTAGGAAGTACCATGTATAAAATGCAAACCAGTTATAAAACACTGCCTATTTTGTTGATGCTTACTGTGTGCCAGACACCATCCTGGGAGCTTTATATTAATGAACTAGTAACAGTGCTCTAGGGTGGTGAGCCTGGTGCTCTTACCCTGTGTCACAGCAAAGGGACCAGGAAGTATGGCCAGGTGGTGACTTGCCCAGGGTCACACACCTTGAGAGGATTTGTGACATGCATCTCTTTGACTCTGAGGCCACCAGCAGGTGTGTTACCCCAGTGGGCCAAGCCAGGCAGCAAGGGTCTGTACAACCTCAGGCCAGTGACTCTGAGGCCACCAGCAGGTGTGTTACCCCAGTGGGCCAAGCCAGGCAGCAAGGGTCTGTACAACCTCAGGCCAGAGCCTTGGGTGTGCCTGGACCTAGACCTTGGTGCGCTTGGGCTGCTTCTCCCTGGGTGGGTGGGTGAGTGGGCCGGCAGGCAGGCAGGCTGCCCCCAGTCAGCTCCGTTCTCCTGAGTCATGTGGAAGGCTGTGCTTCCAGGGTGTTTTAAAAATAGAAGCAGCACCTGGAAAGCTAGGCTGCCCCTGTGAGATTGTTGTGGAAAGAGGGGAGGGCAGCTGTCACCGACCTGCTACTCAAGCTTACAACAGTCATCTTTGCCAGCGCCGGGAACCAGGGTCTGTTGCCTGGCTGCCTCTTCCCTGGGGAAGTGCTGATGTGCGTGTGTGGGTGCGTGTGGGGGTGCCTGCTTGTGTGCGTGCTTGCGTGCAGGCCTCCAGGGTGTGCTTTCAGTGATGGCTTTCAGAGGGGCTCAACTGGTGCTAGGAAGTTGCTTTTCCCGTATCCAGGGTCATGGCAGGTGCTTTTGCCCAAGGCTAACCTCAGCTGCTGGCCTGCTGCTCCTCTGTAGGCTGCTCCCCTTGTGTCCTGGCAGCCTGGCCCGAACAGCGCTGGAGGAACGGCAGAGCTGAGGGCTCCCCATAGCTCTCGTCCTGAGGGGGCTCCCGGTGGTGAGGATGGTGTGGTTCGGAGTGCTGTGTTGGCTGAGGTCCTTGTAGGTAGCAGTGCTTATGAGGGGTCATTTGAGAAAATGGGGGTGGGGTGCAGGCTGCCTGACAAGGGATGTGACCTTGGGTCATGGGAGGCTCATGGGAGGTGACACTTAGGGACAGGAGAGCTGGAGCTTGGGAGAAGGCTCCCAGGAATCCCCATCTCCTGAAAGTGCCTCACCCCAGCTGTACCCAGCTTTCAGTCCACAGATAGAAAACAACGCATACTGATCAGTTCTGGGCCAAAGAACACGATGAGGATACCCAGGGGGCAAAGTGTGTCCGCTGTAATAGAGTGTGGCCACCACTGACAGCTGGTTGAGGGCTCTTCCTGTGCCAGGCATGTCTAAACATCCCACCTACTTATTCCTTGAGAGGGCATTTTTGTTAGGCCATTTTACAGGTGAGCATGGTGAGCTCCTGTGAGGTAAGTGTGTTGTCCAGGTTGCACAGCCAGTCAGTGTAGTGCAGGGATGTTCACTCACCAAGATGTGGACTGAGTGTATGATTCCCAGTCAAACCCAAGGCATCTCCTGCCAGGCTAGTGGGCTGTCTGCCGTTCCGCAGCCACTGCGTGCCCTAATCACCTGGCTGGGCTGGAGACAGCACACAGGGCTAGGTGCTGGCCTTTGGGCCCTAGCCCTGCCATCCTGTTGCCTTTGGAGGCAGAGTCCTCACTTCCAGGGCCTGATCTGTGTTCAAGAAGCTTCTTCCAGCCATTCCTGGCCAGCTCCCTGTATGGACCATTGCAGTGGTCGATGATGGCCGATGATGGTGGAGCCTGTGCCTGCCAGAGCCGCCTGGCAGCCTGCCCCCTCAGCACCCACCTGTGGGCAGCAGGGCCAGGGGCCAGGACTGCCGCCTGCTTATCCCCGGGCTGCTAGCTCTGCCTGCTCCTGTCCCCAGAAGAGTGGACACGCACGCCACTGGAGGTCACCAGTGCTGAAATGTGCCCCCATAGGCTTGTCTGATGGCACTGCTGGCTCAGTTTGAGGCTGTTGTTGGAACCGTGTGGACACTGTCTCGGGTAGCTTTTCCTTCTGATACCTCTACTGGCAGCAGCCCATGGGAACACAGCATTTACAACCTTCTGCTGGTAGGGAAATCAGGGCATGCTAACAGTTTAAATAGCAAAGCAGAGCAAACAATGGGAATCTTACTTGAACTCTGAACTTTCCCTAAACCTTCCTTCTCCGGAAGCAGCTTTAGGTAGCCACAGCTTACAGACCTAGTTGTGTCTGTAAAAGCGTTTTCTTCCAATAAAAGAATGCCCATTTTCTGAGGTCTTGCCTTTTTATTTTTTATTTTTATTTTATTTTATTTTTTTTGTCTTTTTGAGACAGGGTCTCGCTGTGCAGTTCAGGCTGGCCTTGAGTTCACTTTTGTAGCCCACGCTGGTCTTGAACTCGCACCGATCCTCCTGCCTCAGCCTCCCGAGTGCTGGGATTACAGGCGTGCGCCACCACACCCGGCAATTTTTTATTTTTTTAAATTTTATTTATGTATTTTTTTTCTTGTTTCGGAACCTTTGTTTGTTTATTCACTCATTTTTATGGCTGGCTCAGCCCGTGCCGAGGGCAGGGCTGGCGCAGCATGTGGTGCCGGGGATCGAACCGAGGTCCCTGAAGCCGCCCAAGCTTTCTCAAGCAGGCGCTTTAGACGACTGAGCCATCCTGCCGGGCCCCTCTTGCCTTTTTATTCGGCAGTGTCACAGGTAACTTTCAGCTGCCCCACCACCTGTAAATCAGCCTCTTTATTTTTGGCTCTGTGTGGTTAGTACTCCTTGGTTTGCAAATACCTGACTTGTTTATTCATTCCCTCCTGATTGCTTCCTGCTCTGGTGGTGCAATTAATGCTGTAGTGAGCATCCTTAGGTACAAATCTTTGGGTGCCTGGGGCGCGCCTGTGGGCGCAGTTGCCTAGCAGTTTGAGGACCGGAGTGACATTGGGTACCCTCATGTATGGTTGTGTTCATCTGCTGGCTGAGTGGACATCTTGGGGATGGACAGCCTTAGCCTGAGTTCAACTCCCCGCAGGCCACAGTGGGCGGGGCATGAGGGCACCATACAGGCGCTACTTTGGGGTCCCTCCCTCTCTCCATAGCTGCCTTGGACTGGAGAGCTATTTCGTGGTTACATTGTAATTACTTCATTTCTACTGTCATACAAAATTTCAAACCCTCCCCCATAGCTAATTTTATGTATGTACGGAGGTGGGAGTCTTCTGTCCAGGCTGCTCTCCTGCCTCAGGTTCCCTAGCAGCTGGGCCTGTGGGACTCAGCCCAGCTCAGCCTGTTACTTTCTTTGCTGCTCTTTCAGGCACCGGCTGAGTGCTAACACTGGACACCTGCGGGATACCGGGGCTTGCTGTCCTTAGGCACATCAGCTTTTAGCTATGGTGACTAGGTTTGTGTTTGACAGTTTCTGAAGTGCTTTCCAAAGGGAGTGGTTTGGGTGTGTGTGGGGGGGGATAGGGGCACAGTGAGCTCTGGAACCCTGCAGCTGTCACTGCATGCAGTGGATGAGTCAAGGAGGAGGGCCTGCCTCTCCCTATCCCTTGGAGGTTGTGTAATAGGGTGGCACTATCCTTCCCCTCTGGGCTTCTCCTATGGCTGGATTTACATTCCTGCCCTGGAGGGGAGCTTGCATAATTTGCTCAAGGTCAGCCAGGGAAGGGTTGGGTGGGTAGGATGGCTGGCTTGGGAGGGGAACCAGGGTCTCATCTCAGGGTGTGACTTGCTGGTCCTTCCCAGAGCCACAGCGAGTACTGGCTGGTCTCCAGAGCCCACCCTGCCCATCACCTATGCGAAGCCCCTGGGCTCTTCCCCAAAGTCATCCCGGGATAAGACAGCTGTGTTCCTGTGTTCCTCAGGCAGCTTTCTGATTCTTGCTGGGCAGTGTGGCTGCCTGGCTCCTGTTGGACTGACTGCCCAGCTTCCTGCTCGGCCTCTAGAGGTTGGGCTTCTGAAGGCCGGGGGGTGGAGCTGCGGAGGCTGATTGGACCTTGAGCCTTTGGGAGCAGATCTGGGTGAAAGGGCTGGGAATGGACAGGGCCGGGCCGCCGCCTCCTTTTTCTTTCATTTCTGGTTTCACAAAACAGAGTATACACCACTGTTTCCGTCCTGAAGTTGTTCCTGAGCACTATGTTTTATGGGCTGCTGGATTTTAAAAAGGCTGAGCTCCTATGGGAGGGCAGGAGGGCGGGGCCAATCATCTGGGGCTTTTCCTTAATCCTGTCACATGGATGCAGCCCCAGTGGAGCGTGGGCACACGCAAGGCCTGCCGGGCTGTTCCTGCCTCCCAGTAGCTGGGCCTGAGTGGGCAGTAAGCTGAGGTCTCCTTGCTCCCAGTGCCAGGGGTTCCAGGCTGCTCTTCTGAGCCCTGTCATCCTGTCCCTGGTCCTTGACAAGTAATCTTCTTAGTGTCCTCCAGCTGTAGCTGATGTTTGCTCTGGGTGGAGTGTTTGTTCTTTTTGATAGGTGGCTTGGCTGTTGGGTTTTAGAGATTAGGAGTGGGAGAGGGCATTCAGGGAACATTAAATGATGGCGTTTTTTTTTTTCCTTGTGGGTGGGACCAGTCCAGATGTGAAGGCTGCTGTTGGGGATGGGTTCTGGGGACCTGGAGCAGAGGATCCAGGAAGGCCCTGGCTCGGGAGTGGAGGTGGGGAAGGGGCTCAGCAGATGCAAAGGCGCTGTCTCCGGACTTCCCAGGCCCTGACAGGCAGGTGCAGCAGCAAAGAAAGACGCTCCCCTGACCACTGACCACCGACAGACCCCTGTGAGCTCTGGCAGGGATGGAGAGTGGTCCAGCTCCTGGACGTGCTGCAGGTCTGCTCCGGACAGTGCTACTCCGCTTTCAGGCCAGGGTCCTTCTGTGTGGGCTTCTCTTACAGAGGGGAGAGGCTCAGCCGTGCCTAAGGCCGGGGTCCTCCCTCCAGGGCCTGCCTGGTGAGGGGCTCCTGGCCTACTTCAGTGATGGACGCGCCTGCAGGATTGGTTTGGGAGGAAAGAACAAGCAGGAAGTGGAGGAAGGAGTCCCCACCCTGGCAGAGCCGGCGGGGCAGCCCAGCCTGGGTCTTCTGTCTGTTCTGTGCCAAGACCCTAATGTGGGCCGACCGGCCATGGTTCCAGCCTGCTCATGTGCAAGAAAGAACAACAGCAGGAACAAAAATAGGCCAGGGCAGGCCACTCGGTCGCTTCTCATCTGTGACACATCCTGGAGCTGGAGCGAGCAAAATTAGCAAAGCACCCGAAAGGAGGAAAACAGGGCCTGGACTACCAGTTCCTGACTTAATATTGCAGAGGCTTAGGCTTGCCTTTTCTGTGTGGTGACCGTGACTCGCAGGTGCTCTGTCGGCATGTGAAGCTTTCGTCGCGAATGAGACCTCCGTTGTGGCGGTGTTTCCTGGCAGACCCTCAGAGCCCATCTCTGGGCTCCCACTCACCAGGAACTTGCGGTGGTGGGGTGTATGCAGGTCTAGGTAGGTATTTAGCAGCCCGTGCTGAAAACATTAATAGGCAGGGGGCAGGCGCTTCTCAATCACAGCCCCCACTCTTCCAGGACAGAGGGCGTGGGTGGGCCAGGACTTGGATTCTGTGCGAACCCGTTTGCTGAAGCTTCCTGGAGGTAGTGTGGTCATGAGGGCCAAGACGGAGTTACTCTCCCTTGAACACTGGGATGCTTTATAAATGTCTGTTGCCAGGGGCCCAGCAGGATGGGTCAGTGGTCTAAAGCACCTGCTTAGGAAAGCTTACGCGGCTGCAGGGACTAAGGTTCGATACTGGGCACCACATGCTACACCAGCCCTGCCCTCAGGGCAGGCTGAGCCCGCCATAAAAATAAATAAAAGTTCTGAAACAAGAAAGAAAAATAAATAAATAAATAAATAAATAAATAAATAAATAAATAAATGTCTGTTGCCAAGTGCTGTGCCATTGAGCTGTATACCCCCTACCCTGTTCCCAACACCGAAAATGCTCTTTTTTTTTTTTTTTTTTTAAATATTCCGGAAATACT
>PVJA010055649.1:0-11098 GCA_004027025.1 Myocastor coypus | reverse complement strand
CCCAGGCTGGTCTCAAACTCCCATCAATCCTCCTGCCTCAGCCTCCCAAGTGCTGGGATTACAGGTGTGAGCCACCACGCCCAGCTCAAAAATAATATATTTAATAAGCAATGAAACATTTTATTTTATTCAGTTGTTAGGTATGAATTTAGGGCCAGTCTATGCTCACTGAACTACACACTCAGCCATAAAAAAATGTTTAAGCCAAATTCATCAGTTAATAACTTAAAAGAATTGCCAGGCATGGTGGCACATGCCTGTAATCCCAGCACTCGGGAGGCTGAGGCAGGAGGATCGGTGTGAGTTCGAGACCAGCCTGGGCTACAAAAGTGAGCTCAAGGCCAGCTTGAACTGCATGGTGAGACCCTATCTCAAAAAGACTAAATAAATAAATAAATAAATAAATCTTAAGAAAATTTATAGAACAGCTAGACTTAATGCTCCCCACAAGCCCCCAAAAACGAAAGGTTAGGGTAGTATCTTTAACTTTGTTTACTGCCTACAGCAGCAGTTCTCAACCTGTAGGTCTCGACCCCGGTGGGGGTCAAACAAATACATAATGCATATCAGGTATTTGCATTCCTAATCATAACTGTACCAAAATTACAGTTTTGAGTAGCCACCAAAATTATTTCTCATATTTTTTGGCCGTCTCTCCATTTCCTTCTGTTTTTTTCCTTGTTGAATCTCTATATAGATTTTATGCTTTTATTTCAAAATCCATCAAGCTTTTTTGAAATAGCCTGTGCAAAAGATGTATAACAGCTAGAGCCCAACACATGTTCCAAGTTACCAGAGACTCTTCCTGTTCTGTTGCTGAAGTTCTTCACTCACAACTGCCAGCTGTTTTAGCTTTTACTTTTTTGTTCAAAAAGAAGCAGGCAGGGGGCTGGGGAGATAGCTCCGTGGTCTAAGTGCCTGCCTGGCAAGCACAGGATGCTGAGTTTGATCGCTGGTATTGCATGACGTGCTGGGCCCGCCCCCATGTACACGGTGCCAACCCTGAAACCAGGCGTGGGGTGCATGCCTGTAATCCCGGGACTGGGGAGGCTAATGCAGGAAGATCACTGTGAGTATGAAGTGCTGAGATCGTGCATCAAATAAATGAATAAATGGATATTAAAATTAAAAAAAGAAACAGGCCAGGCGTGGTGGCACACACCTGTAATCCCAGCACTCAGGAGGCTGAGGCAGGAGGATCAGTGCGAGTTCAAGACCAGCCTGGGCTACAAAAGTGAGCTCAAGGCCAGCCTGAACTGCATAGTGAGATCCTGTCTCAAAAAGACAAAAAAAGAAACAGGCAGCTACCAGACAACTCAGGGGCCACTCGTTCCTCCACCCTGCTTAGTAACAGGCTTTCTCCTATATAGCCTTTCATTCTTCACTCTGCCTTCCTTGATAGCCCTTAGCTCCAGCAAGGGATAAGCAAGCATCAGTCCCACCGTTCCAAAGAAAGGACGGCAAGAAGGTGCCCTGCTCCCATGAGATGCACAGCTGCCACAGACGCCTTCTTTCCCAGCTGTCCCCCATGATGCTACATGGCTGCATTATTATGGTTTCAAGTTCTAAGAATATCTTCACTTTGTTAAAGCTAGAGCATTTGGCTAGGCGTGGTAGTTCACAGCTGAATTCCAGCATGCAGGAGGCAGAGGCATGAGGATCACAATGTGTTTGAGGCCAGTCTTGGGCTACCAAGTAGGTTCAAGGGCGGCCTGAACTATATAGTTAAAACCCTGTCAGAAAGAAAACAAAACAAACAAAAACCTAAATAAATAAATAAAGCTAAAGCCTTTCCTACCCCCTCTCTTTCAACACAGTTTCACTGTGCCTGCCTTACAAGCTGGCCTTGAACTCATATAGGCCAGGCTGGCCTGGAATTTACAAGAATTCCCTGCCTCACCCTCTCAAGTGCTGGAATTATAGGCATGCACTACCATGCCTGGCTTCTGTATTTGTTTTATATCCTCTTTACTGTTCTGAATTGATTTACAAAATTAAAAAGATACTGGAGAGCTGGGCGTGGTGGTACATGCCTGTAATCCCAGCACTGGGGAGGCTGAGGCAGGAGGATCAGTGCGAGTTCAAGACCAGCCTGAACTACAGTGAGCTCAAGGCCAGTCTGAACTGCATAGCAACACCCTGTCTCAAAAAGACAAAAAAAAAAAAGATATTGGAAATTTTTTTTTAATATTATGGCCGGCTCAGACTGACCTAGGAATGGGGCTGGCACAACATGTGGTGCCAAGAATGGAACTGCAGTCCCTCAGGTTGCCTAAGTTTGCTTAAGCAGACACTTTAGACCACTGAGCCATCTCACCGGCCCCATGTCAGTGTATGATTAAGGAGAGTATAAGGTTTGTTTTTTAGCTGGGGTTGCATAATTATTATTAACTTCTCAGGAACACAGAAGCCATTTGTCTACATTGGTACTTCTCGGGAATGATTTTTAGGCATGATAAAAACAAGCTGGCCATTTCAGCCTTAGAAATCATTTGATATATGTACACTGATAAACCAATAAACCAATTTTACACATTGCTATTACTAAACAAAGGTATTAAAATTTCAAAATGAAAACGTCCTCACCTGGATCTGATTCCGCAGCTGCTCTGCCTCCTGCCTCAGCTGTTCCAGTTCACTCATCCTTTCAATTCGTCTAATTCAGGAATTACCAAAGGAAAGCAACTGTCAGAAACGAGAGACAAGGAGAGACTTGGTGTTCTGTTTGCACCTCAATCTACTTGGGAAATACTGACCTAACTTTTCAGTTCTTCTGAAACTCAAATGAAGTAGTCAATTGTTACTGGCACTTGAAAGTCGGTTAGAAACACAGATCTAGCTTATTCCGAGAAGGGTTTTGTTGAGGAACGCAGGTGGACGTTGTCAGCAGCAAAACTCAAGTCACTTACGTTAAATCGTCAAAAACTGGAGTCAGTGACTGGGGAGATAGCTCCATGGCACAAGTGCCTGCCTGGCAAGTGCAAGGTTGTGAGTTTGAACCCTGGTCCCACCAAAAAAAAAAAAAAGCCTTCACATGGGACTACATCCCCAGAACTTTTGCCGGGCATGGTGGCTCATGCCTGTAATCCCAGCACTCGGGAGGCTGAGGCAGGAGGATTGGTGCGAGTTCGAGACCAGCCTGGGCTACAAAAGTGAGCTCAAGGCCAGCCTCAACTGCCCAGCAAGACCCTGTCTCAAAAAGACAAAAAAAAAAAAAAACTGGAGTCAGAGGCTATGAGCGAGGACCCCACCCCTACGCTCACGAAGAAGCCATCTAAGGAATTCCTAGAAACCACAGTATTGTGGATGAGCCACTGAGCCACGTGTGTGTGCACGGAGACTTGCACAACAGCAGCTGCGCACCCACTGAGCTCAACGCCACTCCCACAAGCAGCCCGAGCCATCAGTGGTCTTCGTTTCAAAACAACCTACATGGACTTGGCCCTGTTTTTCTTTTAAAAGTTTCCCTTGACTGGGAAGACAGCTCAGAGGCATAAGCACCTGCCTCACAAGTATAAGGTTCTGAGTTCAATTCCTGGTAGCACACAAGTGTGTACGCACGCGCACACACACACACACACACACACACACAATCAATAAAAGTGCAGATAAAAGATCTACTGAGAAAAGAAATACACAAACATTCAACAGTAGGATAAGTGGATCAGTACATCATGTTCCACTGGGATTTCATGATTATATGATGTAATTATAAAAGTTTCCCTCGCCCCACCTTTTCTACAGCCTCCCAAAGGACACATATTTACTATTCTAGTGGAAAAAAAAAAAAAAATTGTCTTGGGGATGTGGTTTTGTCACTCATTTTAGTTAGGTAGATAGGGAACAGCAGTTGTAAGCAAAATCCTGAGTTGAGTATTTAAAACTGGGCTATAGGAATTAAAACATACAAGCCAGGCGTGGTGGCGCACTCCTGTAATCCCAGCACTCGAGAGGCTGAGGCAGGAGGATTGGTGCAAGTTGAAGACCAGCCTGGGCTACAAAAGTGAGCTCAAGGCCAGCCTGAACTGCACAGCAAGACCTTGTCTCAAAAAGACTGAAATGAAATGAAATGAAATAATGAAATGAAATATAAAATGAAATAAAATAAAATAAAATAAAAACACATGTCCAGTGAAGCAATAACTATCTCCACTCAGACGTCTGCACATTCACCTCAAACTTTTTACTTTTCAACTGAATCCCACGGCTGCCAAGCCCATTTACTTTCAAATTTCTGAGGCTTAACTTTGTCAAAGTACACTGTTCAAACAAGGTGAAAACACAAAAATCCTACCCCATCTCCCAGGCTTCCTTATTTCAATAGATGGCAATTCCATTCTCCAACTGGTAATACACAGAAATCTTGGAATCTTCCTCAGTGTTTGTCTCTTTCCTACCCTCTCCAGCTAACCCATCTGCAAGCTATGCCAGTTACTCGTCTCAAACATAACAGGATCTGACCAGTACTGGCTACCTTCACTCCTCTACCTCGGTCTCCTTCCTCCTGCCCCAACCACTCTCCGCTCAAGTCTACATACTCTGCAGCATGGCTAGCCATGTTGCTTTTAAAATACACGTCACTCTTCTGCCTTCAATGCACTCACTCAGAGCAAAGCTGACCTCTTCTCCACAGGGTCCTGCACCATGCCTCCATTGTATGTCCACCTGGCATGCTGCACACACATATGACCTCTTCCTCCTCACTCCCTATCTTCTTTCCTCCAGCTGCTGAAAGGACTTCTCGATGGTTCCTGAACATGCAAGGCAGGCTCCAGCTTGGTGCCCCTGTACTCATGCCCCCTCGGCCTGGACCATTCGTGCCCCTGGCATTTGCATTACTTTTTCTTTTATGTCATTCCCTGTTACCTCCTCAGAGGAGCCTCTGCTGACAGCACACATGTACCCAACCAGTCTCCCTTTCCAGGCTGCCTACCCTGTTTTATTTTTCACTGTAAGATTCAATATTCTGTAGCGTGTATTTACTTAAAAATTGTGCTGTTTCCTTCTGATAAAAGTATAAGCTCATTGAGGTGGATTCTTTGCTTTATTCTTTGTTATATGCCCAGTGCTTAAGATTAAGACACTTTGATCTCTAGTAAACAAGATTATCTGAAATAGCTTAAGAAATAAAGGAAAGTTCATTCAAAGGAATTAGAATCAATCAGAGAACCAAAAAGCAAGAATATTATTGTCTTGGGAGCAGATGAGAGACTCTTTTCATTGTCTTTTTTCAATCAAGGTCCAACTAAGAACTACCGATACAGTTGCTCATATCCCTCTGGAAGGGGCCCTCTGTTGCCTTCTTGCTCCTTCTGCTCTACCACGCTGATTTAATAGACAGACTGAAGCACTTGTTCTTAGGCACATGTTATTGACACTAGGTTGGTTGACTTCTTTATCCTCCATGCCGCCTGTAAGCTGGAAGTTACATCTGCAGGCTAGAATGTGTCCAGGCTCGATTTATAGGTTTAGCAAGACTCTAGATGCTGCTACCATTCACGCTTCGGTGCACAGGAATGAACATAACGTGTGATAGTATCAGTGGAGCTGATTTTGGTCAATGTGTCTGGGTGTTCATGCGTAACTTTTCTACTACAATTCCCCACTTTCATTCAGCAAATAATTTGTGACGAGCCTCTGGTCTTCAAGTGGATGCTTACCATCAGGAGTTAGACATACCAAGTCTCTCCCTTGAGGGGCGCACGCTGCAGCCATGGTTCAGACGGGCCTTACTGCAGGCATGCAGAATGTAAAGGTCACAGGACCAC
Organism: Myocastor coypus; assembly: GCA_004027025.1. Classification (NCBI taxonomy): domain Eukaryota; kingdom Metazoa; phylum Chordata; class Mammalia; order Rodentia; family Myocastoridae; genus Myocastor; species Myocastor coypus. The sequence continues at coordinate 5,330 of PVJA010055649.1, read as the reverse complement.
AGAAGCTTTCACCACTTATTTTTAAGATGTATGTGGTACAGGGTCTTACTACGCAGCTGGGACTGGAGTGACCCTCCTATTTTCAGCCTCCCGAGTGCTGGGATTACAGGCATCTGCCACCACGCTCAGATTGGCTCAGCTCACCTGGCATTGAGGCCAGTGCAGCAGGTGGAACCGGGGATCGAAGCCCAGTCCCTGCACTTGCCTAAGTAGGTGCTAAGGCTGCTGAGCTAACTCGCTGGTCCTGCTCCGACCTTATTCTAAAGGAAAACTATGGCAGCCAGGCAACATGCTATGGGACCAGGATCCCTGTATCCCCAGCAGGACATGTAATGAAAATGGGGGAATAAAGTTACAATGCAGACTCAATACAGGGAAGGATGCCAGCCATGGGCAGTGCCCATGAGGGGAAGCCTCAAGCAGCATGCAAAGCCTGGCCAGGGGAGTAGCCATGGAGGCCAAAACCAGTCAGCAAGCTGAGGAAGGGAGCTGCAGGAGCCCCTGGGAGCCCACACCCCACCACGCTGCTGTGGATGCCAGACGCGGAGCTTTAGGATTTCATGTTTACCCTGCTAGGCTTTGGCCTCCATAAGATTTTTCTCATTCCTGTCTTTTGCAGTAAGAGTTTACCCAGTATCTCTCCCACCACCATCCTTTGGAAGCCGGTAACATTCACTTTGATTTTCAAAAGGCTCACCATTGATTTGTTTGAATCTAGAAAAAGACTTGGACTTGTAATACTGTTGAGACTATGGGGTCACTTGGGGATGGAGTGAGCTATTTTGTATTGTTCAACACACACGCACCCTTCAGGGTCAGGGTTGGAACCACATGGTTTGAGTAAGACTCTGCCAAAGGCCCGTCTGTTGAGGGCTTGGTACCCAGGGGGACCCCTGACGAGATGGCACCTGCTGGGAGGCCCTTAGGTTGGAGACAACACAGGCCCAAGTTGTTACTCTCTGCTCTCCCAGATCTGGTGGATTCCAGTACCCAGTACCCAGTACCCAGTACCCAGTACCCAAATCACTCAAACATATGGAGAAATTTTTGATTTTTGTTTATTTTTTCCTATCTTTTGCTATTTATTTATTTTTCTTGTTTGGCCCTGTTATCTTTATTTAATTCTATGAACTTTTTTATTCTTTAACAAGATCCATCTGGATTTTTTGGTACTGGGGATCGAACTCAGGACCTTGGGCTTCCCAGGTAGGTGCTTATGCTCCCGAGGTATATCTTCAGTCTTTTTAACAAGATTTTTTTTTCTAACTTCTCTCCCTTTTCTCATCTTCTTTTTTTCTTTTTCAAATTTTACATGAATTTTTTTCTTGTTACTCCTTCTGTTACATTATTACTAAACTCCATTAATCTTTAGCTATTATTTGACTAGATGTTATTATTGCTGAATTATTTTATGCTTTTTAGGTGTCTCACTACACAGTTCAGACTGACCTTAACCTTGTTATGCAGCCAGAGCTGGGGTGATCCTCCTGCCTCAGTTTTCCAAGCACTGGGATAACCTATGTACGCCACCACATCTGTCTTATTTTCCATCGCTAATGGTGGTATATGTACTACTTACCAATATTCACCGTATGTCAATATATGGATTCTTCTTGTGTCTACATTAATCTTGCTAATCTCTTTTGTAAGGGTGCCACAGCTATCATTGGTCCTTATGGCACATCAATCCTGATTTCTGACTATTATTATTGCTGATTTCTATTGCTAGTGGTGATGTAACTGTTCAGTTAGTTTCTTCTTTTAAACTTTTAAAAACTTATTTATTTATTTATTTATTTATTTATTTAATATTATGGCTGGCTCAGCCTGACCTGGGGCTGGTATAGCATGAAGTGCCAGGGATGGAACCACAGTCCCTGTGGTTGCCTAAGCTTGCCTAAGCAGGCGCTTTAGACCAGTGAACTATCTCACCAGCCCCTGTTCAGCTGGTTTCTAAAGCCTCATCCAGTCATGGGGTGGGGACTTTTAGAGTTTGAGACTAACTCATGATCCACTGGGGTTATATGTCTTAGTACTGCTGGAATTATGGGTGAGTGTACCTTCCCTAGCCTAGGACAATAGCATGAATGTATTATAAGAGAGAGAGAGAGAAACAGAGTTTCTGGGGTTTTCTGCTGCCCTGATTGGTCTGTTGCCTCTGTTGCAACTGTTCCGCCACCATGAACTGCTGCTCTCTGCCATGTGCCTCTCTGCCTTGGAGCCAGCCAAGTATGGACTGAAACCTCCAGTAACTGTGAGCTAAATAAACCTTTCCTTCCTTCATTTTGGGTGTCAGGTATCTGTCCCACCAACAAGAGAAGAGTAACTGAGACAATTTGGTACAGGGTCTTACTATGCAACTTGGACGGTAGTGATCCTTGTGTTTTCAGCCTCCCCAGCACTGGGAGTACAGGCATGCACCACCATGCCCAGTATCGGGCAGCCAGCTGGGTGGGTCCACAGGCAGAGTCAGCATGACATGTGGTGCCAGGGATCAAGCCCTGATCCCCAGGCTTGCCTAAGCAGGCACTTGGTCTGATGAGCTATCTCAAGGGTCTTTGTAACTGTTGCTTTTGATTGGTATGTCAATACAGTATCTGGTTTGTCTTTCTGTTGTCAATATTACTGTAGTTTGTTTTCTCCTGTCTGAGAAGTACTGGGATCAAAGCCCCCAGAATAAGTTTTGACACCAAGAAAACCGTTGGATATTACACTGAATAAGCTGAGGAGGCATATAAACACCAACATGCAACAAAACCTAAGGACACATCACAGGAAGACAGAATCCACAGTAGTAAGCTTCTCTATCTTCAGCCCAAAATGCAAAAACAATAGAAATGTGAGGGACCAAGGCCACGATATGTCCTCAAACCCTTAACTCCCCAAAAGCTGATCTTATAGACACAGAAGGCAAAGAAATCAAAAACCAAGTGGTCGAAATGTTTGAAGACGTACAAGAAAGATAAAAGTAAAGGCATAAGACATCCAATAAGCTCAAAGATGATTTAATTAAACAGATAAAGGATTTTTACCAACAAAATATTCAAACAAGCTTAAGAAACAAATCATTTGAGGTAAGAAAAACAATATAAGGGCCAGCCAGACAGTTCAGTGGATTCAAGCGCCTGCTTAAGTGCAGGGACGGGACCCTGGAGTGCATCCCGGGCCCTGCCGCCAGAGCATGCTGCAACAGTGATTGAGACTGGGTGTGGTGGTGCATGCCTATAATCTCAGTGCTGGGGAGGCTAAAAACAGGAGGATCACTATGAGTCTGATGTGTGTAGTAAGACCCTATACTAAATACATAAAAAAAGAAAAAGGAAAGATATGAACAAGTACTTGAGAAAAAAAAAATTTAACAAGTACAGCAAGAAAGCCAAGCCAGGGCTGGGCACACTAGTGCATGCCTGTAATCCAAGCACTGGGGAGGCTGAGGCAGAAGGATCTGTGTGAGTTCAAGACCAGCATGAGCTACAAAAGTGAGCTCAAGGCCAGCTTGAACTGCATAGTGAGATGTTGCCTCAAAAAGACAAAAAAAAAAAAAAAAAAGTCAAGCCACACATGGTGGCACACACCTATGATCACAGCACTCTGGAGGCTGACAGAAGAGGACTGCCACAAGTTCAAGGCCAGGCTAAACTACAGAGTGAGACTCAATCTCAAAATAAGAAAAGCAAAAAAAACCAGCAGAGACAGATAATATGAAAAATTCAATGAAAAGCCTAGGTAGAAGACTTTAGTAATGAGGCAGTGTTAAAAAGACAAGGTAGAGGGGGGCTGGGGAGATAGCTCTGTGGCATAAGTGCCTGCCTGGCAAGTGCAAGGTCATGAGTTCGAACCCTGGTCCTGCCAAAAAAAAAGACAAGGTAGAGGCATTACATCATAAACTCACTGATACCCAAAAAAGGCAAAGACACCATATAAGCTGGCTCCAATAGTTGTCAGCTATAAAACAAAACAAAACAAAAAACAGTTATAAGAATGAAGGAAAAATTAGACGATGACTCAAAAGGTACAAACAACTGATTCAATGAAATCAGGGCAGAAAAACTTCAAACTGTATAGAAAGAATTCAATATTGAGCTATAAGAAACAGAGCCCGAAGCAGCCACAATCAGAAAAGAACCTCTTCATACATATCATAACCAAAATTCCAGAAATTCAACAAAAGGAGGTAATACTAAAAGCTGCTAGAGCAAAGCAGAAGTATTGTATAAAGACAAGCCCATCAACATAACTACAGATTTCTCAGCACAAGCCTTAAAGGCCAGAAGAGCTTGCAGCGAAGTGGTCAAGCCCCAAAAGAAAACACACTGTCAACTCATTATCTTCTGAAGAATTTTATCTCCTGAAAAATGAGCCTGCCAGCTGACGCAGAGGTAGACTTTCCATGACAAAGAAATCTTAATGAAATAGATGACCACTAACCAGCATTGCAAAAAATACTTAAAAGACCTACAGAGAGACAGGGAGGCTCCTAGTATCAAAGAGCCCAAAAGAAAGCACAGGTTAACTGGGACAGTAAACCAAAGGAAAATAATAAAGGAATCAGCACTCAAAAAATAATGCCACTATGAAACTAAGAAGCACAGCAATTAATGTTCAATGTTAATGGACTCAAATCCCCAATTAAAAGACACAGACTTACAGACTGGATTAAAAAAGAAAAGAAGAGAAGAGAAGAGAAGAGAAGAGAAGAGAAGAGAAGAGAAGAGTGCAAATATACTGCCTGTAAGAGACAACACCCCCTCCCACCAAAAAAAGAGAAAAGAAACAAGCCCCATGCAAAAAGGAAATATACAAATTGAAAGTGAAAGCATGAAAAATGATACTTCATTCTACCAGAGCCAAAAGCAGCAGGAAAAGCCATCTTGTTTATTTTATTTTTATTAGTTCATCTTTACAGTACATAATGAGTACACTCACTGTGAGGAACTGGTACATGTACTCAACATATTTTAATCTGTTTTACTCCCTCCACCCCTATCTTATTTTCTTTTCTCTCTCTCTCTTTTTTTTTTTTTTATCTTTTTCAGACAGGGTCTCATTATGCATTTGAGGCTGGCCTTGAGCTCACTTTTGTAGCCCAGGCTGGTCTCGAACTCACACCAATCCTCCTGCCTCAGCCTCCCGAGTGCTGGGATTACAGGTGTGAGCCACCACACCGGCTCCCTATCTTATTATCAGACACAGCTGACAGCAGGCTAAAATGGATCAGAAGACAGGAAGATGGTCACTACATACTGGTAGAGAAAGCAACAGGAACACATAGCAATGGTTAATATCTATGCACCAAATGTCCAATGTCTGAGTACTCAACTTTGAAAAAC
>PVJA010055648.1:0-11116 GCA_004027025.1 Myocastor coypus | reverse complement strand
TCAATCCTCCTGCCTCAGCCTCCCAAGTGCTGGGATTACAGGTGTGAGCCACCACGCCCGGCTTGCATTTTCTTTTCAGCTAGAATAATAGAAAGAGTACAGGTGATTGGAGCCTCTGTAGACTTTTTCTTTGAGAATTTTCTGTAGAATTGAGTAAATATAATTGATCTGAAGAATTTAGGACTATGCCTAGCAATTGCCATATCACTAAATAGTGTTATTGCTTTTCATATTATAATTTTAGTTGTTATTAAGAGCATATGACTAGAAAAGCATTTACAAACATTTGTTTTCAAAGGAGTGCTAAACAGCAAAACTGATACAAAAACTGATAGAAGCATCCTAAAGAGTCTCACTTAGGGCCAATCAAATAGCTCAGCAGATTAAAGTACTTGGAAGCAGGTGCAGGGGCTGGGGTTCAATCCCCTGTCTGCTGTATGGGCCCCATCCCTGGGGCATGCTGAGATGGCAATTGGGACTGGGTGTGGTGGTACCGCCTGCAATCCCAGCTCTTGGGAGGTTGTAAACAGGTGGATCAGTACGAGTCTGACCTAGTAGTGAAACCCTGAACACCCTGTGGACTCTTCCCCCCCAAAAAAGTCTCATTTAAATATTAACTTGTGTGATCAAGTATGCTAATCAATGACACCTGAGCATTTTATTTTGTTTTATTCCCTTCTCTGAAAACATCAAATGCGGTAACATCAAATCCAATGAATAATCAAGGCAGATATTAATATTTTTCTTTCTTTTATATTGTATTGCAAGTAAATAGATCTGCAAAGAAAGCTAAAAAGGAAAAATATAAATATAGGATAAAAAATTCAACCTGATACAGTTTACAGGTTAGATTGTTGCTTAGAGCTTTCATTCTTCAGACTTTAGGGAAAATACAAATCTTTTATTTTAGACTACAGTATCCTAGTCATAATACAGCTCTATTTTGTGCCTCTTACTTTATTTCTTCAACTCTCTACCTCTAGTCCAGCATTCACATCTGAAAATATAAGTCAAAACGGTATGTCATAATCCTTCCAAAACTACTGATTTGCTTGAATCATATTTTACTAATTTTGTACACTTTGCTACTCAATTTTAAGATTGTTTTTCCTATTTAATAGGAAAATAGTTAAAAGAGGAAGGAAAGAATACAGGTTTTTATGGTATTCTTTCTAAAAATGATGAAAAGTCACAAAAATGCAGTTTGCATTTAATGTGTCTAAATTTTTTCTGACTTTTTTGGATGATGTTCTGTTTAAAGAGAGTATAGGGAGCCCTGACCTCACCAGACCTCATGAAAGTAAATTAGAGCCTGTAAATGGCCACAGAGCCACGTTTCTCTCTTTCATTTTATTTATTTATTTATTTATTTATTTATTTATTTATTTATTGTACTCTTTTTTGAGGCAGGGTCTCCCTATGCGGTTCAGGCTGGCCTTGAGTTCATTTTTGTAGCCCCAGGCTGGTCTCAAACTCACACCGATCCTCCTGCTTCAGCCTGCCGAGTGCAGGGATTACAGGAGCCCTGTTTCTTATTCCAGGTCTAGGAGGTTGGTGACAGAAGCAACGCAGTGGCTCTTGAACAGAGCTGTAGAGTTCTTTGTCATGGAGTCAGAAATTGGTGAATCTTAATTTTTTTTAATGTACAAGTTTTGCATAAATAGTAAAGAAGTCTTTATTTTCTATTAAATACAGGAAAAGAAATATAAAGAATATATAATCATCATTTCTTCTGTCACAAGTTCCATCAGGTTTTTTATAGGACAACATCAGAATGGGGAATACAAAGGTGATCACCATTAATGCAGTGTCCACTAGGTGTGTGCACTCTCTCTCTCTCTCTCTGTCTCTCTTTCTGTTGTCTCTCTCTGTCTCTCTCTGTCTCTCTGTTCTGTCTCTCTCTGTGTCTCTGTCTCTCTGTTCTGTCTTTCTCTGTCTCTTTCTGTATCTCTCTGTTCTGTCTCTCTGTCTCTCTCTCTTTCCCTCTGATGTATTTCGTGTTCAGTACAGGATCTGCAGGGTCTTACTACACAAATCAGACACATAATGATGCTCCTGTTTTCAGCCTCCCACTCCCCTGCCTGTCACTGTGCAGCTCTGGGCTGTCTTTGCACCCCGTACTGCCTCGTCTTTCTTTCCAGAAATCTCTCACATGCTTATCCTACCACTTTAGAGACCCTTACCCTCGGGCCACAGCATGCCTGGACCTGTGCCCTGGGGACACACACCCAGAGGGCAGCATGAGGAGCTCTCAAGTTTCCTCCATGGTCTTTCAGATCTGCAATTGTCCGAAAGCCTGTTGCAGCCCAGCGGCAGCACAGCTTCATACTTGGTAACTTGGTCTCCTGGCTCAACACCGGCCCTCCTCAGCCAGCTCCTTTTGTGCTCCATGTCTCCTCTGCACTTCTCCCTTTGATGTTCTTTTGCCTCTTGGTGTCGCTGTTGCAGGGAGCCATCTGAGTACACATGGTTCTGCCATATATAAAACATACCTTTAAGCCGGGCGTGGTGGCGCACGCCTGTAATCCCAGCACTCGGGAGGCTGAGGCAGGAGGATCAGTGCAAGTTCGAGACCAGCCTGGGCTACAAAAGTGAGCTCAAGGCCAGCCTGAACTGCATAGCGAGACCCTGTCTCAAAAAGACAAAAAAAAAAACAAAACAAAACATACTTTTAAAAATGAGCTAAAACTGCCTTTTCCAGAGAATATATGCATTGCCTCCTCTCTTCTCAATCAGATTATATCCCTTTCCTGTTTCTTCGAAGAGAAATTCAAATAACTTGGAAACATGTGTCTAAAGGTCTGAATCAATCAAAGCAAGAACCAGTACAGGCTAGCACAACCAGCTGGGAGTATGCAGATGTAAAGCTATTCTTGAACTTAGAGCTTTTCAAGAATTGTCTTTTAAATATTGAGAAAAAGTTTCCACATTTACTGCTTTAATGTAGTTGCCAAACTTTTGCTATCAGATAATTGTTTCATTCCTCCAGCAACAGCATGGGCCCCCGGGAAGCGGGAAGCTCCCGGTTCTCTCAAAGGAGTCGTCGTGGGCCACAGGGCATGGAGAATTCTAAGGGAGAAAAAGAAGAAACACAGAAGGTACTGGTGTTGCTGTGACACAGATGCCTGACAATGCTCATGCCTCATGAAGTATGCTTCTTGGATTCAGAGTGTCTGCCTGCTTGTGCGCGGGATTCCCCAGGAAGGACTGTAGCCACGGCTTCCCATAAGCTCTACAGCACGTCATGGGACATACTGTGGAGATCCCAACAACCCCACTATTACGCAGTATCTTTAAAAACTGTGATTCTGAACGGGTCGTAGTGGACTACAGGCTGTGGAGCAATTTAAAGGCAGGCACTGGTGTCTCTTGTTTTGCCAAACACATCTCCTCGGGCTTGAGCCTTGCCGAGGGCAGCGCTTCGCACTCAGAGGTCTGCATCCCACAGCGCATGATGCTGTCTGAAGGACCCCAGGCTTGGTCTCTTCTCTTTCTTTCTATGTAGGCCTCTCACAATGCTGTTCGCATAGAACGTGGATCAGGCAGTGGTGAGAGAGGTTACAGACGGCAGTCTACACTATAGTACTATTGTTTTAGTTACTGGTAGAGCTTCAGTTTGTATGGCTCTTTCTAGTGATGCTTGTGCTGATCCTGACCTCAGAGACCCACTTGTCTCTCTGGGAGCAGGGGGATTATCTTCTACCTGTTCACTGAAAACAATCACGCTGGGCAGTCTGCTCGACTTCCCCCTTCCAGCCCGTAAATTAGTAAGTACTCAGGAATGGCACAGAGGCTGGTACCCCAGAGAGCTTGTATCCCTCCACCCTGCCTCATGCTCCGCACTCAGCTTGAAGTCCTGCAAGATGCACCCAGAGTGAAGGTGCTTGCTCTTCTAACTCACAGCTCACCCTGTCCCTGGGGAAATGCCCCAGGAATGGAAGGAATCGCTGCGGTCTAGCTTCCTTCTGCAGTGGCCAGGTACCCAACAACGCATGGAGCAGCGAGGTTGATCTTGGAAGGTTTTCAGAAGGTTTCAGAAGGTCTTAAGCTTTGGCCATGTTTCTGGACTCTCCTTACGACAGCTCCAGCTTGTCTTGGCGGCTTTCTATTTCCCAGCCCTCCATGGCCTGACTGCTAGACCTGATCTTGTCTGTGTCAGCAGGGCAGTCTAGATGAGGGTCAAAGGACAAAGTGTGAGAAACAAGGTAGGGCAGAGCAATGTCTGTCGCCAGCGGCAGTGCTTTGCGTCCTCAGCCTGAGAGCAGCCTTCTGATGGTGAACCAAGCATCATATCACGAGGTACTAGGACAACATATTCCAAAACACATACAATTTAAAACCTGTTGCAGCTAGAAGTTGTGGGTGCCACACACTTAGCAAGTACAGTGCTTTATGTCTCTTAGGAGGGAAGTGAGAGTAGCTTAAGGTGTGGGAAAATAAACACGGGCTATGAGTCACAGAGAACCAGGACACATGTTTGCACGAATCGGGACACTCGCACCTGGGGCCAGTCAGAAAACACTGCCTTCAGTTCTGGCATGAAACCGACCAGAGTTTTTGATAGCACAGCCCAGAGCTGACATCAGAATGGAGGATACAAAACCAGGTCCCTACTGACTCATGTCCCCTCTTTCTGCTGCTGGCCTGGTCTGCACACTGCAAAGCACACTTTTCTTCCTTAATTTAACCATGTCATACTCCACCCAAACAGCACACTTCTTTTCATAACATTAGTTTAGCATCTTTAATTAAAAAAAAAAAAAAACCTATCTACATACTTTGCATGCATTTCTTGACTAGTTCTTTATTCAATAACCTAATAGTATGCAGTACTCCACAGCACCACAGATTATGGACAGAAAAAAATAACAGCAGAGTGCCACTTTATGATATCAAAGTACTCTGTGACTTTGTTAGTGCCAGAATAATTTTCTTTCTTTTTTTTTTTTAGTACAGGGTCTACAGCGTACAGGGTGTACAGGTATCATTTCTAATATCTTGTCTATAATTTTTAATTCTCCTTAAAATAAAAAGTTAAAAGTAACAAAAGGGTGAAGGAACAAGAGAGAAAAAAGCCACCTTCTCTCCCTTCTTTCTCTCCCTTGCAGGTGCTTTAATCCTGTGAGCTATTTGGCCTACCCCTATCTATTCTTTTTTTTTTAAATTATTTATTTTGTGAGGATGTGGCACTAACACCCAGAATTCCACAATATCTGCTGATTCCTTTTACCTTTTTTTTTGCCGACTGATTCAACAAGATTTAGCATAAAATAGAAAAACTTGAATACCTGAAAAACCCTGGTACAGTCTGATCCTTTCGCTTGATTTATATGTTGTAGTAAACAGTTTACCTTATATTTGTTTTTGCTCGAGTTTCAGTTGTTCTGCTGCTATAGTGCTATGAGAAAATATTTCTTCAACAATATGACTTTCAAATAATTCATTTTCTTTTTGTCCTTATCTCTTTCTTTTCTTCCAGTACCAGTGATTGAACTCAGGACCTAGAGTTTACGAGGCATATAACCTGACATTGAGTTATATCTTGGTCCAGTTTCTCTTAGTTTCAAACAAAAGCTTTTTTTTTTTTTAATTGTTGAAGTGCTACAGTAGGAAGAAAATGGGTATTCAGGTGGAATACATTTGAGAATATATTTGCTGAGTAGGTCCAAGCAGTCAGTATTTGTAATCCCAAAGATACATTATTGGAATCCCATTATGTTAATTCCAATCTACCACTACCAGTGCAATCCACAGTGAAAGTAAGGACACTAAAGCATATTTATAATTATTGTGGAGCCAAGGGGTCCTAAGTCCAGTCATGATGATGGCTTCCTGGAACAAAGAGAATGACCCAGGGCCTTACCTGGTTTTATTCAGTGGAGGAGTGCCTTGAGGAGGAATGACTGGGAATTAGAGGAGGTAGGTAAGTACTGTGAGCTGAGCTCGGTGGGGGCCTACGTTTACCTCTGCCACATGCAGAGAGGATATGCAGAGAGAGTCATCTGCATAATGCTACTGAAGTAGTATCTGATGTTTTGGGCAGTCTGGTGCTTCAGCTTTGATGGAGTCCCTCAACCCTCAAGAAGTCATAGCCTCTTTCTCCAGGCTCAATCCCAGCTGGCAGCGTGGAGCATTAGCTCTTTGTCCTATCTCAGCCCAGCTCACATTAAGGAGCAGCAGGTGTAGGTTAGCAGGGGAACACATGTGTCACCTTCAAGGGCTACCACCAGCACCTCAGCTAGACCAATGCACATTGCTTAAGGCCAGTTGAAAGTATAAAGAGCAGTCCTAGCCAGCTCTGTCTATATCAATACAAGGAAATAGGGTCAGGCTCAGTCAAAATAGAGACAGTTGCTCTTTTTTCAAGGAGAGCACTCAGGTGATCCTCCACAAGTAGGTGTCCTGTAGCAAATAATAAAATTTCAATTTTAATTTTTGTGTTTGTAAGTACAAACTGTTATCTGTCCTTAAACAATGTCATAAAGATTTTCTTCATATCATCAAGGGTCGTTAAGAATATTGTTACTACTTAATATGCTGAAAGTATTTCTATGAATTTAATATGATCTGCTTTATTCTTAACATATAAATTACCCTCCTGTAATGCCTCTGTGATACTCTTTTAAGTAGGTAGTATATATATGAAAAAGAAGCAGTCACAAAGCATAACCAAATTTAAACAAACAGGTGTCAAAAACATCAGGCTTTCAATGAGTTATATAAAAATCATAGTGCAAATTATATGAATGAGACATCTAGTTACCAGAATATCATTTCCTGAAAAATAAAGTAATGATTAGAAGCAGTTAAATAAGGAAGTGCTGATAATAATGAGAAATAATGCTGACATTTACTAGATGGTTTAAAAAAATATTAAGAAAAAAAAATCTGAGATTATCACCAGAAAGCAGAGAATTATGAAACTTTAGAGCAAAATACACCATATATTACATGTTTTGTGATGCAAAATTCACATGAAAGTTCAATTGTAAGCAGCTGAGTTAGATAGAAATACTATAGGCAGTCAGACAGGGCTGGGCCCTGAGGGAGCTCACAGGAAAGGCAAGACAGCTTACAACTGTAGGAGGGATGGACTCTCCTGCTCTGGGCCAGACCTAAAGACCAAAGATAGAACAAATGCTTACCTCCCTAAAGGTAGGCATCCAGGATAGATCATCACTTTGAGGAAGCCAGGAAGAGTCATTAATCCCACTGCAACTGGCTGCCCAATAAACTGCTGTTTTATATTTAAGCCTGCTTGCTTTATGACTTATTTCTCCATGTGATTCTGGTTTAATCAATTTTACCTGAGCAGTGTTGCTTGTAATCTCATTGGTTGACCATAGTTTTGCCCTATCTAACTAAATTCCCATTTTTTCTACCTTAGACCTACATAGTTTTGCCTTCTAAATTTACCTGGAAGAGATAGCTTCTTGGGCAACCTACTCAGATCACCCTTCTGTCCCTCTCTTAGACGGAAGCTTTCTTTCCCCAGTAAATATTCTGCTCTTAACCACTGCTGTTTTGAAAATTCATTCTTCAGTTTTTGAAACTATGAACCAATACGCTGTCCACAGAAATGGACATTCACAGATAGGAGTGGCAAATAGACATGGAAGATAAACTTGATTTAGATAACAAAGAACAATAAAAAATAAAAGCTCATAATTTTAAAGATTGGAATTTGAAAAGCAAATTATGTTGAAACTAAAGAAATAGAAGATGTGCCAGCATACAGGAGAAGACTGTAAGCTTGGTTTGGGTGGCTGAGATCATTGGATGAGTTCCAAAGGGGAGCTTTGATCAAGTTGGCCTTGGAAGACCATGGACGAAGTCATGCCTTTGTGAAGTTCCCCTAGTACCTCATTATGCAAGGTGTAATAACTGCAAGGGATAACATTCCAATATTAGTTTTCTTTCATATTTTCCCTTGATTAAATGTCATTTTATTTATTTATTTATTTATTTATTTATTTATTTATTTATTTGTCTTTTTTGAGACAGGGTCTCACTGTACAGTTCAGGCTGGCCTTGAGCTCAGTTTTGTAGTCCAGGCTGGTCTCGAACTCTCACCATCCTCCTGCCTCAGTCTCCCGAGTTCTGGGATTACAGGCATGTGCCACCACGCCTGGCTTAAATGTCATTTTTTAAATTGAGGTGCTAATCAGATAAATACTCTAGGTAGCTAATTAACATTTTAAATTTGTTGGGTTCAAATTCAGAAATGACTGGAACTCAATAGGATATGTATTGGTATTGTTATTTCTGGATTCTCACCAACATCCTGGTTTCTTTTGAGGCCCATGACTATGCCGGTACTTGTGCTACCTTGAACTTTACAATGACAAGTTGGAATTTAACACTGAGTTTGAGCATTTTATGCATATGTGAAAAACAAATTTTAATATCTGTTATGTAGCTAGATATCCATCCTTCATCTTGTTATACTTGGTTTCTTTTTTTTTTTTTTTAACTAGAGTATAAAGTGGAAAACATCCACTGGCCCTGGACTAGCCAAAAATGCTTGATACAAAGGCCTTCTAAGTAGTGCTCCTTACCTTGGACATTCCACTCTTCCTCTGTGCTGGGCTCTCCCAGCTGGACTCTGCTAGTCTCACCAGGTATCATCATCCATCAGTAGATGTTAAGGTCTTCATTTTCTGAAGAAATTGATGCTTACTATCACTTATTCATCTCGTTTATGTCCATCTCTTTCATTTATAAAGGACATTGTTGGTTGATATAAAAGGAAAAACAAATTTGTTTTTCTAAAAAATACGTTTTCTTCCTTTCTTTTTAACATTGATTGCCTCTCACAACATCTATCGTACCCTTCAGATTTTATTCACTCTTTTGGGTTCCCATACTTAGGGCAGCAGTGAGACAACACGGGAGGGTCTCATTTACTTCACTTAAGAATATGGTCTCTCGTATCTATTTATTGAATAAAAGGAAGGAATCACTGAGATGAGGAGAAAGATAGGACAGAGAGATGGGGAAAAGGGATGCATCTATGCATGTGTGCAGCGTGGCTTGGATAGCATATTGGGGATCCTACAGGTCTATGGGAAGGAGCAGCTAATGTTTGACTTTCCCTTTTTCATTTTTGTTTCCTCTTTTTCTCTTCTCACTTTTTTATAACTTCTTTTCTTTGTTTTACCAATTTTACATGCATATGTGTGGTAATATAAACAACTGTTTGAAGATAACACTATGAAATAACACAGATACTGTTGAATTCATATTATTTTGTTGAATGTAATTCAGGATGATTTCTAATTTTTTAAATTACCATTTGTGATCTCATTAAAAAAACAATTTTTCCTGGCACCTTGGAAGATTGTGCACAACATTAATGAATTAATGTTGACCTCAAAAAATTTTACTTCATGAAGCCCTTAGAACATTAGATTTAATAAACTGAAAGTTTCATAAATTGGAGAGTGCAAAGAGAGGATAGCAGTGAAATTAGTGATGAACTCTTGGAAGAGCATGTTTTAAGTAGTGGAAGAAGAAAGCCAGGAGCATATATTTTTAGCTTATTTGATATGTATGGTAAATAGCAATTCTAAAACTATCAGTCAAATATGTTACTGACAGCATTTTTCAATTTTATAATTATGCCAGGCATAGTGGAGCATGCCTGTAATCCCAGCACATGGGAGGCTGAGGCAGGAGGATCAGTGTGAGTTTGAGACCAGCCTGGGCTACAAACGTGAGTTCAAGGCCAGCCTGAACTGCCCAGCAAGACCCTATCTCAAATAAAAAAAGACATATATCTATATCTATAGATATAGATATAGATATAGATGATTAACAATTTGAAATAAAGTACTAAATATTTTTTTAGAAATATTAATAATGAACTTAATGGTTATTAACATCTTGCCATTCACCTTTTAGTTTTCACAGGAATGTTCCTTCACATGATGCATAGGAAATAGAACGGCTTCAAATCCGGAGGAAGATACAGCATCCTGGGCATAGTTCATTAACAGCTAGGAAATTACACGTAACACTTTCATATGCCTGTTGCTTGGCTTTTTTGTTAGATCAATTGACTATGCTGGTTTCTAGTTTCTCTTGTGTAAGTACAAAATATGAAGTAATATCTATTAAAAGAATGGTTTACGAAATACAAATTAAATAAATTATATTCTGTGGAGGAAAAAACACTAGGCAAATAATTATGTATGCCAAGCTTTATAACCATGAAATTTGATATTTCAATAAAATACGTTCATAGTTTATTCAATGCAAAAAATAAAATTGAAAATTCATTTTGTAAGCAATGAGATTACTAATATTACTCAGATTGGGTTTTTACATCCATAAGTGAAATTCTTTTTCCCCCATTTTGTTCTGTTTTGTTTTGTTGGTGATACCAATAATCGAACTCAGGAATTTGTGCTTACCAGGCAAGCACTTATTCCACTGACCTATCCCCCTGCCCTCATGAGTGCAATGAACTGGGAAGTTAAAGACAATATAAGGAAAGATCTTGCTTTCAAAATGAGTTTTATGTAGTTAAATTTTCAAAAACAGGCACGAATTAAATAATTATTTGTAACAGATACTCTATGTTCAATTTTATTAATTCATACCTACCGAAGAGGATACAAGATGATTTTAAAAACTTGTAAACTTTTAGTGTTGATCAAGAAGAAGCCACATGAAGAGAGAACCTTTAGCAATGGCTTTTCTTATATTTGCTCTAAGGAATGGACATCACTCACTGACAGTGAGAAAAATATGACAGCTCACTGCAGAGGCTCAACACTCAGAATCACAGACTGAAGAGTGGGAAAAAAACTCAACAACAAAAAGAAAAGTATTACAATTCAGTGCTTCTGGGAAGATGCGCAGACACACACTGTGAAGAACATATAGGACTCCAAAACTAGGAGGAAAGTTTATCAGACGATTAGAAACACAAACCAGTGTGTCTGATAAGAATAGACAATGTGAGTAAGAAAAGGAACACTATAATTTGATTATCATTTTCATATACATATTACTACAAAGGACAGGAGAGAAACAGAAAGACAGAGACAGAGGCACACAGAGAGAAAGAGAATGAGAGACAGAGAGAGAGAGAGAGAGAGAGAGAGAGAGA
>PVJA010055647.1:0-11099 GCA_004027025.1 Myocastor coypus | reverse complement strand
CTGTATAATTCTCATTTTCTTCCATGATAGTGTCTTCTGTATTTGGTTTGGGTGGGCACGGGTCCTGAGATTGCCTCCTACTCCTTGTTGTTATCATTTTGTATGGAAGCGACCTCTGCACTTTGGTGGTGTTATGCTGTGTCTATGGGCGTTTGGTCTGGAGACTCCAAGCTGGTTCCTCTACAGAGGTTCCTGACTCAGCGTTGGAGCTCTGGCTGCTAGCTTTTGTGAATCCTGGTGGATGTGGTCTGTAGGTGGAGGTGGAGCTTTGGGATTGAGTAGTCCTGGTAGCCTCGTGGACCCGATCGGTTGCCAAACGGACTATTTGATGGGTTCGGTGCTGCAACTTGGGCTGGAGGGTTAAAAAAAAAAGGGGAGGGGGGAAAGGGAAGGCGGGCCAGGGATCTTGACCCAGCTGGCGCGCGGGCTCAGCTCCCAGCAGTGCAGTTTGGGTCTGGACTGGAACAGGAAGTTAGTCGCGGGAACGCAGAGGCGGGGCAGAGGGGCGCAGGGAGCATACCCGTGGCGGGCGCAAGGCCTCAGCTCCCAGCGGTGCGGTTTGGGTCTGGCTGGAACAGCAGTACCGTTATTATTGCTACCATTATAATTGTTTGTTACCATTATTGCTACCACTTTAAGAAACAACTATACTAGTTATCAATTACTTTTTTGGTAATGGATTACCTATGTTATGATAATCATGTTCAGCACACTCTTCACTGATGGTTCGCTGATGATTTTTGTAGGAGCTACAAGCCAATCACCGTTGAATAATTCCTGGAATTTCTAGAACTGCTCCTGTCCAAGTATTAGAGTTCTGGTGAATTACATATCAGGAGCACAGATGATTGCCCAGAGAAATTCCTGGGCTTCATGAGGAGAACAATACATTCACTAGATACTAAAGAAGGATTTCAATCCCTTGTCGCCATGTTGAGTTTTCATGAGAAATAAGTCAAACATACAAAGAATACTTAGAAGATACACATACTCATACACGCACATTACCATGCACTTATATCTATTTAGGCTACTTGCAATATTAGTAAACTTTTGTCGTCACTTCAAATGAAAATGTTTTGTTTCTTTCATAATGATGGATTTTCAGTTACAATGGAATGATTATCTGATTTTGCCTAATTCTCCACTGTTTAAGCACAAGAGCCTGTGTTTTCATTCCATTTGTGAAATAGAAAAGAAAGCATGTAGGGTCTCAATATATGCTGTGTTGAAATTTTGAACACCAGTTCAATCTTTTTGTTTAAAAAACAAGTGATAGCTTATCATTTCTGCTTGTATCAGTAAGGAATAGAAGTAGAAAACTGCATCCCTGAGACAGCGATGTGGTGATGAATCACAGCTTTCTTCAGTAATGTTTGTCAATCTGTACCCTAAAAATAACATCTAAATGTTAGTCTTGTAGCCCTGCAACAACAAATCATCACAAGCTTTGTGGTTTAAAGCAGTATAAATGTATGCTCTCATTGTTCTGGAGGCCTGCAGTTCAAATTCCAGGAGGCCACAGGGCCATGGTTCTATTTAAATCTAATAGTTTTGCAAATGGCAAGGCTTATGAAGTACCCAAATGTGAAGCAAAGAGAAATATGTGATCATTCAGATTCCAGCAGCCAAAGTAAGCTGAGGGCAGAGGGCTAGGAGAGAGGACATTTGTCTGCAGCTGAGAAACAGCCACACTTAGCTTGTTTGTGTGTTCTTTCCTCCTGTCTGGACATTTTGTCTGCACATTTGCAAGCCACACTGTCACTTGATAATGCCTCCTACCTACCCTTTCTTGTCACTTGCCCTGTTCCCTGGGCACAGTGGAACTTCTCCAAGGAAGCTCCCTTACTTCTCCTGCGATGAACAGGGGCACAGAGAGGTGGCTGGTACAGCTGGAATGGTGGCCAAATCAGCCTTCTCAGAGGCTTGTCAGATGCATCCAGAATTCTGTTTAGCTTGGCTTTCTGCACCCATATGAGTCTTGCCCAGTGTTCAAATGTGCTCTCCATTGACTGACAAGAAAATATTCTCCATAATTTTCTTTCTATTTGCATTTTAATTCCAAATTCTTCTCTTTTTAAGTCCAATTTCTGAGGAACGGAAGTTTAAGCTACTCTCATATTTAGGTCCAAGGGTCTTCAACCACCAGCAGTGCAACTTGCAATGTTTAGGTTTGCTCTTCCCTGCTATCCTGGACTAGAGAACAGGCAAGACTCTGGAAGACTCTGGAAGAGCATCTCACAAGCTTGATTCCTTTGATCTTATGAATGAAATGCCATGATTTATTTTAGGATCCCTCACGCCCTCACTGATAGCAAGAAGGTATTGTCTATGAAAAATTCAGAGTCAAAGAAGAATGAGAAAGAAAGCATTGTGATGAAAAATCTGTTGACCCGGAGGTTGTGATGGTAAACTAGAAAGATAATAATGTCTACATTCTCATCTCCAAGATCTTTTGATAGGTTACCTGAAGTGGAAAATGTGCCCTTGTGACCAAGATCTTCAGATGACAAGTTTATTTATTCTTGGCTATCTGGATAGACCCAGTATAATCACAGCTTCATGTCAGAAGAAAATGAGGTCAAAATATGAGAGACAATGTGAAGTAGGGGTTTGTAGTTAGCATGAGAGATGTTGAGGATTGACAAAGGGACCATAAGCCCAAGATTGTAGGCAGCTTCTAGAAATTAAAGACAAGGACAGAGTCTCCCCTACAGTCTCCAGAAGGAGTGCCCCTGATGACCTTTTAATTTCAGCTGCATAACTCACATTTTGTACTTTTCTTACACTTTTAGAATTTCAAAATAGGAGATATCTATTATTTCAAACCACTACAATTATGGAAGCTTGTTACGATAGTGGGAGAAAACTGATACAAAGAATGACTCCTTAGAGTTGTTTATAGGTGGTTATGTAAAAGTAATTTGAGGCTTTGGGGGGAGGGGAAACAAAAAGATATCGACCATCTAGCTGGCTGTGAAGAATTATTTGTTTGAGCATTACAGGGAATAGAGTTTCTCCTATCAATGATATCAACACATATTTTACTACTGGTGATTAATATCCAAAGAGTTGTACTATTATCAATGGTAAGAAAGAAGTGTTCCAAAGAAGAACATTTATTTCTCTCCCTTTTTCATTTCCTTTGTTTTTATGATGCACAAAGCACTACAGGAACTTGCACTGCCTCAGGGTAATCGTTTGAACATCAATTATCATTGTCCTGCTGAAGCTCAGAAGCACTGCTAGTGGTAATATTTCCAGGTGATCAACACTGGATAAACCATCATTTACTGTGATATAGTGTCTTGGCTGTGTCTGCTAAATTATAGCTCTGGGAAAACTGCATAAGTGTTTCAGAATTAAAGTGTACTCATTTCAGAGATTTGTCTTGAAATTTCATAAAGCAAGAGAAAAAATGAGAGATCAGAGGGAGTCTTGAGGTTACTATTAAGTGAGAATTTGCCATCACTTATCTGCACCAGTGGGAGATTAAGTAAGGTCTTGCCTAGTCTCATTTGGTGACCATTTGGAATGTCCTCAATTTCCCTGTCAGAGGCCTCCAGAAGCAGACATTGTTTTTCTTTACTGACCATCAAAATATGCTGGTTTTTTTTTTTTTTTTTTTTTTTGAAAAGAAGCCAGTATAATTTTTTTCTCACTTGCCTTAACCTTATCTTAAAACTAACTCAGTTTTGTAGAAGAGAATCAGGTTCTGAGCTGGTCCACAAGGCGCATCCATGCCTGCACCGGCTAACGAAGATTCCCACATAGCTAAAGGTCATGGAGCACTCAGTCTCAGTGTGTTTTCCCACATGCTGCTTTTGGTGGCCATTTGATGACAAGGAAGCAGTGTAGTGCTGATACAAAGGACTCCAGAAGCCCCAGCTATCTGTGGAGTCCTGGCACCAAAATCTCTTGTCCAAGTGATATTGAGAAATGCATAAAACAGTCTCGTGTCTCCTTCATCTGCAAAAAAAAAAGTACATTACTTTTAAAAGTAAAAATAGTTCTTGTCTCATCAAGTTGCTGTGGGAATACAGCAAAGTGGTCTCCATAACATGGTTCAACAACAAGCCTGGTCTTAATGAGGGTCCGATCAGTCAGAAACCGTCATTCTCAGCTGCAGGAAGAGAAAGGTAAAGAGCATGGGCTCAGAATGGTACATGGGAAAAGTCTGAATTGCAAAAGAGCGCATTCTGGTTCAACTGCCATTTACCCTCAATCCTGTGTAAATAGGTGAATTCCAAATTCATCATTTCAACTCTTCTTTTTCCTTTGGTGTCTCTTCCTGTCTCTCTCTCTCTCACACACACACACACACACACACACACACACACACACACACACGTGCGCATCTGCATGCTGCCTGGCCTTTGTTGTTGGAAAGATGCATTGGGCAATTCCACATGTTCTGTCAGGAGCCTGCACATGGAAGATGACATCTGTGCAGTGGCAGAAGCTGTGCGCTTCAGGCCAGTCCCTAACGGAAAGGTGCACGTTCACAGCTGGCCCTAAGTGGGCCCTTCAATGCTGTCCTCCTTGTCATGGAAGCCCATGGCACTCTCCCTGCCCACCCACACTGTGCTCATGCCATGGTTAGTTTACCTCCACTTCAAGCCTGTGCTCCAGGACATTGGAAAAGCCTTCTGGCAGAAGAGATTCACCTAATTGCTCCCAGGCTTCTAAGGACACAGAGCGGCCTAGGCTTCGCCACAGAGATCAGTACCTTGTCAAATGAAAGGCAGTCTTGTGGACTGGAAAACCTTCGCTGATCCTTCTTCTCCCTCAAGTTATTCCTCAAACCAAGCATTCTAATTTATGATATGAGGGTGCCTACTTTTTGGAATAATCACAGCCTAGCACGTCTGCAGGAGCTGCCAAAAGGACTGTAGTTATTTTATACCTTAGGTTTTAAAGCAAAGGGAATTTAACAAATGGTGCTCAGCCCTAGGGAACGAGAAAACCACAAATCAGAGAGAGCCAGAAAAGAGGACATTAGCAACCAAAGGGATACAGTGACACTTAAGTTTTTCAAGTTCTTTAGGTGTTGGGGGGCTGGGAAAAAACACATTGCTCAAGTTACAAATCCTGCTGCCTGTAATCCATGAACAGCCTAGCCCTGAATGTGCCACTGAGCAGCAGAGGGTGACCCCAAAATCTCATCATCATTCCCCATGCCCCAATCCTGGCACCACTTTTCCAAGGATTTGGTTGATATTTTCACTGTTGGCACCCTGAGTTGGGAAATGGTGCCAGCCCTATGAACAACAGAAACACATCTGGGTAATTGATTTTTATTTTTATTTTTTTTAAAGAATTTTTTATTTTATTTATTTATGTTTTTCTTGTTTCATAACCTTTATTTGCTTATTCACTCATTTTTATGGCTGGCTCAGCCCACGCCCTGACTGCAGGGCTGGCACAGCATGTGGTGCCGGGGATCAAACCGTGGTCCCTGAAGCCACCCAAGCTTTCCCAAGCAGGCGCTTTAGACCACTGAGCCATCCCGCTGGGCCCCACAGGGAATTGATTTTTAAATGCTCTTTTGCTTTAAATTGATACCATAGGCCCAGTGTTGTTCTTCCCTGGAGGAATGTCAGTCTTTTAATTTTTGAAAGATGACTTTTTATTATCCTGTAAGAATCAAGGGACAATCTTACAATCCCTTACACTTTGAGGACCCTAAGGGATGCACAGTAGCCTTCCATGAGGGCCACTGAGACGGACACTAAAACAGGAGATGAGAGAGCTATTTCCTAATCCTGGTTCTCCTCCTGATTACTTCTGTAACCTGGGATATGTTTCTCCTCCCCTCAAAATGCCTTTATTCCTATCAATAAAATACAAGGCTAAGCTTGTGTTTCTGAATCACTTATGTTTCTTGCAATCACCAGGGTATCTTGTCAGTATCCTGATTCTGCTCCCCGGGTTCTGGGAGGAGCGTCTAACATAGCAGGTGATGACGGCCCTGCTGGTCCATGAATCACGTTGGAGAAGCAAGCTGTTTCTGAAGGTGGAGTCCAGTGGCCATGCCAGGGCTCCGGGCACTGATTTGTTGCACCCAGCATGTCCAGGCCATCCTTCCTGCTTACTCTGTTGCATCCTCACCACTCTGCTTGGGACTGATTCCTCACCTGGCAACTGGCGCCTTGCTCCTCTTCCACAACTTTCTAGGTCCACACAACCCAAATGCCCTTTACAGTTATTGATGAGCTCATCCCTCTCTTGTATCCCCAGTTAGTCTCCTCCAGTATCTTTCGGAATCTCATGGAAAAAGATCCAGGAATTACTAAGGCCCTCTATGATTTAACCACTAGGCTTTATCCCCTGGACTCCTGTCCACCTCCCTATTCTGTGCTGTAATTAAGTAATTCTTAACTCAGGGTGGTGTGGCACCTTTACTAAAAGCTGGAGACAGTACTGGTTTTCACAAGGGATCACAACCAAGGCCTCATGCAAGGCTAGACCTGTGCTGGGACCTTGCAAAACATACAGAAGCGTTACTCTTAAAAGTACTGCTTAGCCCCTAAATGTCATTAATTTAGTTCTTGAGAAACCCTATTTTAGCTGCACCATCCTGCCTTGTACTGCTCAAGCACCACATTCTTTTTCCACGTCAGGTTTTTTGCTCTTCTTACAGCTTTTATGCTTCCTACTGTCTTCCTCATGTGACTCAACACCCAAACACATACTTGCACACACATGTGGCTCCTTTACATCCCCCAAACCCTCCCCCCAATACACCATCCTCAGAGCAGCATTCCCTGGCTGCCTTCTCATGCACTCCCAGCTATGTTTTTCCCACTGCGCTGTGTTATTTCCATAGGAATGCCGCTAGTTGGAAGTTCTCTATTCTTGTATTTTCAACGTTTTAATCTGAAGCTCCACTGTGGACTCTAACTCCCATAATCTTGTGATGAAACGTATACCTTGTTCATCTTATTCATTGCAAGTCCACTGTTGTACCCCAGCAGGGTGACAGGGCACATTTGCTGCTCACAGATAGGCATTGAATTAATTAGGAAGTGAGTAAGCATAGAGCAGAATGCACTTGAGTATATTTCTTATGTTCAGAACTGCGAGTTTCATGCGGACTTCCTAAGACACCATCTAGTGAGCACGAGGGTCCGGGAACCTGTGCTTCCGGAACGTGCCGTGCCTTCTGTGTGCTTCCCACACACACTGGACAGTGAGCTCCAGTGGAACAGAAACAGACAAGAAGCTCCTGAGATGCCGAGGACTAGACGTGTGCTTATTCCCCAGCCTATACGTGGATGTTGCCACCAGATACTGTTTGACTTTTATCCTGCAGGGAAAACCCCAGAACGTCTGTCTGATTTTATCAAAGTGGGAAAGGAAAGAATGAATAGGAAGTGTGGGAGCAGGGCTTATGGTGAATAGATGCAGCTGACTTTTTCTTAAAGTTTGTAATCCAGAGGGAGAAGAGGAGATGACCTTTCTTGAACAAATAGTAATAAAATGAGAAATGAATAAAGGACAAGAAAAAATAAGCATTTTATTTCAAATAATGAGTTTCCGAAGTACTTTTCTTTTACCATAGCCATACTAGTGGCTATGAAATCACAATAAAAACTTCTGAGGCATTTCACATACATGCTACTGAACTACACATCCTCAGGTATCTCGATTTTGCACTATTTTTTTTTTTCATGTAAAGGAAGAAACACCTCCATGTACTTCTATTTATTTTTATACACAATCCTAAGTTTTGCTGTAAAAGCCTCATAAGGCAAGGATCTTGAAATTCTGTTAGCAACAGACCTTAGAGAACCCAATTCCCTGACAATTTCCCTTAAAATAAAAGGTGGCAGGGAGACCATCCGCATTTCTCAGTTCAGAAGTAGAACTCACCTTTTGAACACTACTCTACTATTTAATTATTTCTGGTATGCTATAAATTTTTCATATATGATGATTGTCATTACTTCTGTTCTGGGATTTCATGATTTTAATTATTTTATTTGGTTCTTATAATAACATTTATTGTAACATTCTTTCTTAGGTTCCTCAAATATATATCAGTCTTTTAATCAGCACTGGTTGGGACAAGTTTTCAATCAGTTAAGAACCCACTGTCATAATCCAAACTACATAATCCAGATTGCTTACAAAACTTGTTTCTTTCCAAAGCTGTTTAAATCTAAATTTAAATGTATTTTTCACTATTTCTTTAACCATTTTATTGGTACCCGTAGTAAGTTCATCACAGGCATGTAACTGATTGTTAACATACTGTGGCTCGAGCTAATCATTGTGTAGTAATTATTTACCTGTTCCCAGAGTCAAATCATTGGTGCCGCCAGAAATAATTTTAAATGTACAGGTTTCCTAATCAGCTCCTAATAAGTGCACATTAATTAATTGTCTGAAATATTTCGATCTTGGGAGCAAGTCAGTGGGGATCATCTGTAATGTAAAATTGATATGAATTATCTTTCAGTAGTTAAATGTGGCCTCCTTAATGATTATTTAACCACAACAATACATCCATTACAGATTAGAAAATAGTGCAAGAAAGAAATCATCTTTTAAAAGAGGCCGGAAGGTCCCTCTTAAGATAATCAAATAATTTTCAAGCTGACAGACATAATTCTCAGATATGGTAAGCAAATAAGGCTGCAATTTGGAAGGGGTGCTTAGTTTTGTCACGTGACTTGAGTTCCTTTCTTATCTACAGTGAGACTATTATTTTCCTCTTCTTAGCGTCACTGCTCATGAACCCTGAGCAGCAGACACGTGGTTCTTTCCCTCTTGCCCTGAGGCTGGCTTCCCTTTTGCTGATGTGCCACGCATAAGAGCTGGGGCTCGGCGGAGCTGGTGTCTTGTCAGAAACGCACTCTCCTCCCAGCTGCAAGGCAGGGTTGCCACTATTTATTTCCAAAGACCAGGTTTAAAATTACAAGGTTAGGGAATTAAACAACATCCAAATGACCTTAGTCCCAACTGCCACCCCATAGCATCTGCAGGACTTGGGCTGCTAATTTTTATGTTCACCTTACAGAGTTCAAACTAGAAGATATCTCCCACATTTTGGAAGTGTATGCACTAATGTGGAATAGCAGCACTATTCTTTTAAAGCATAATGTGTTTGCTGAGATAAACATATTTGACAGGAATAAAAATACTGCACATAGACAAAAGAACAGGAAAGCATTAAGAATATAACAAGAGGGAATAACAGGGTTATTTTACATTTTTATACAAATATGACATTGTTTATATTAAAATTTTTAAAAAAGCTATTGCAGAATTGTCATGATTTTTGAAGTAAATCTAGAAAGGTATGTTTATATCTATAATAGGAAACAAAACCTGTTTCCTTAAGAAAAAAGGGTGCATAATTATAAAAAAAAATGTAATTAGTATGAACCGTCATGACTTACAAAACTTTCTAAGTGACAAGTTATGAACAAATTTATAAAGAAGAAAAGATGAGTGTAGTTATGCTGTCATTAAATGTTAGCAAGATAATCTGAAGCTCATTCAGATAGTCAGAAAAGTAAAATACTCAGAAAGTTTGAGAACTAATTTCTATAAGAAATGCCACATTCTTTCTCCTAGATACAGTAAAGATCAAGAGAGAAACTATTAAAGATAATCCAGCAGCAAGAATGAGAAACAAAAGATGAATTTTCTAAAAATTTTCAAGCCTGTCAAGAAGCTATGTTGGATTTTACAGTTGGACTGAGCTCAGGTTTACATTTGATATCCAAACTGTCACTGGGAAAGTCTAAGAGGGGTTGTTTCTTTCCAGGTGTTTATTTATCACCTTCTTTCAAGAATCTCTGTGCTGTAAGGACATCTGACTTACAAATAATGTGGGTAAACACTGCAATGAATAGGGAGAATGCAAAATTATCCCTCGCTTACAAAGAAAAATACTGAGGTGTGCAGGGCTTGGAAGATAGAAGTCTGTGTGCAGCACCAAGCTTGTCCTGTGAACAAGGACAACAAAGACTGCTTCCCTCCTACATACAGTAGGAGAAGGGAGGAAAGAAAGCAAAAGCAGCTGTCCAATCTCTCAGTGTCCCAGTGGAAGAGGCAGAAAGCCAACATTAACTAGGGCTATAGATTGATGTGTACAATCACATCAAGAATGTCTTAGTTATCTGCCTCAAGATAGTTCTCTTAGACAGGAGGCCTGGGTAACTCCTAGAGTACTTGCTTAGCATGCCTGAGGACCCAGAAGAGATTCTCATAATTGCCCCAAACAAAAACCATTGAAAAACTAGTTTTGTTGGGATTTTGTTGAAGTTTGCTTGTCTTCACTTTGTTGTTAGCTTTCAAGCATCTTTGTAAACTATATCAACATTGTCTTGTAGTTCACCACAAAGGAAGGCCACAAATTCACAGATCTGTTTAAAAAAAGAAAAAGACTATCCTATTCTTTTTTATAAAATGAATTTCTTATGTTTCTTTACTTTATATGAAAAGATTTAACCCTTGAGTTAAAAATGATCAACTTTACTCTGTGGTATCATAATTTGTTTCATCCTAGTACAGAGAAGGCAAGATAACTTTGAACATGCTTAGAGAAACCCACACAGAAACCTCCAAAACTGAAGAGTAACAACAACAAGAAAAACCCTATTGGGGGTTGCAGGAAAGTTGCAGTGGTGGCAATCATCACCCTCACTGGCCTTCTGCCCTCACTAACTAGATCTATCATTGCAAATGAAGACATAGTCTATCATGGTGATTGAACATCTGTCTGTCCCAGTAGGCTGATACTGGTGCAGAGGCGGAGTGGGACACTGGGAAACTTTGCTGTAGGTTAAAGAACACTATTAGCATCCAGCTAAAATACTTCATAAAGTATCACAACAAAATAGCATAGGCTGCATGTTTTATTTTCAAACTATACTGCAGGCAAATAAATACCTTAGTGTCTACCTATCACCTCTGAACAGTACACTGAGATAAACAGATAGAAAAACAAACAAAGTGCCAAGGAGAAAGCTCAACAGAATAAGCATTGGCCTAACAAGTGTAGGGTCCTAAGTTCAATCCCCAGTATTGCAAAAAAAAAAAAAAAAAAAAAAAAAAAAAAAAAAAAAAAAAAAAAAAAAAAAAAA
>PVJA010055646.1:0-11049 GCA_004027025.1 Myocastor coypus | reverse complement strand
ATAGAAATAGCCATAGGGAAAATAAATAGTTTTTCTGGAGACTGGAAGGACAGAGAAATGGGAATAACCATTAATGGGCATGGAGCTTATTTTAGAAAAAATGAAAATGTAAACTAACATAGTAATAGCTGCAGAAACTATGAGTATATTAAAATTATAACTCAAACAATTTAAAGGGAAGAATTTTATAGTATATAAATTATATGCCATGAAATGTACTATGTAAAATATGAAATACAAAACCAAAGTCTCAAATTATACAGTAAATCTTATATTTCAGCTCTGTAGTAATTAATGTGTCAACTTTAAAGACTTTAAGGGAATAAATCACAGTTAAGTTAATGAGAGCTATAGAAGTGAATTGCCCAGGGATGGGGAGATAATTCAGCAAGCCAAGCACCTGCCTGGCAAGCACAAGAACCCAGGTTCAATTCCTGGTGCTGCATGCCATGCTGGCCCCAGAACCCTGAGTGTGCTGTACTGGCCCAAAACCAGGAGTAGTGGCACATACCTGTAATGCCAGCACTGCGGAGGCTGAGACAGGAGGATCACTGCAAGTCTGAATTGCACAGCGAGATGCTGTACCAAATAAGTAATAAATAAAATTTAAAAAAAGAATTGCCCAAAGTATAGTGAACCCAAGTACCACTGAGCCCAGTCTAGTGATATTTCTAGATCACTCTATCTTAATTAAAGACAAATCTTAAATAATATAAAATATTGTTTCATAACACATAATATACAGATGTTTTTACATTTGCCCATAAAATATTCTAAAATATTTTCATTAGTACATTAGAAGCTTTTGCTTGTTAATATTAAAGGTAGCAATTCTTATATTAGTTATTTGGCAGTAAGAAAAAAGAATTTCAGCATAATGAAGTTTGCTGTTTATATTATATTGGCTAAGTGGCTTAACAGTGTGATATCAGCACAAAACAGATATGCAGTCAGTGGAACAGAATAGAGGATGTAGGCTCAAGCCCAAACACATTCAGCTATTTAACCTTGATAAATGGGCTAAAAATTACACTGCAAAAAGATAGCCTCTTTAATAAATGGCACTGGGAAAACTTGCTGAATCTAGATCTGTATATCTCACCATGTACCAAACTAATATCAATGTGGATCAAAGAACTAAAAGTTAGAAACAATCTGTTGGAAGATAAATGGGTAAAACTCCCAAGTTATATTCACAGGCAAGGGCTTTCTGACCAGAACCCAGCGGCACAGGATAAAGTCTAGAGAATCAATACAGGAGACACTATCAAATTAAAAATCTTCATAACAACAACAACAAACCAACCAAAAGAGTGAAAAGACAGCCTAAAAAATGGGGAAACTTTTCTGCGAGCTATTCCCCGGACAAAGGTCTAGTATCTAAATCATATAAAGAACTCTAAATATTAGACAACACAAAATGAAAGGTCAATCAGAAAATGTACAAATGAACAGACATTTCACAGAAGAACAAATGGCTGACAAATACCTGAAAAAATGATTAATATCACTGGCCATCAGAGAAATTGAAATCCAACCAACATCAAGGCTCCATCTTATCCCAGAAAGACTGACCACCATCAAGAAATCCAATAACAAATTCTGGCAAGGCTGTGGGAGGAGGGAAGGAACACTGATGGTGGACATGTACATCAGTACATCCACTGCTATGGAAATCAGTACAGAGATGTCGCAAACATATTCACATTAGATATTCCATGTCACCCAGTTATTCCTAGCTATGTGCCCCAAACACATTACGTTACAGTGGTAGAGGCATCTCCATGTTCAACTTATACTAGTTATTTGGCAATAAGAAAAAAGAATCTCTGTGTAAAAAAGTTTGCCTAGGGTATTATTTTGGCTTCATGGAAGCATATGTTTTGGGGAGAGTGGGAAATGTCATACATACACAGCTGTTGGTTTTTATATTGGCTAAGTCACTTAACAGTTGTACTGAGTTGTCCTTGTGTGCAAATCTGTGTAGATGTACAAAGCAATTTTTCAGTCCCACCACGGAAGCAAGGAGGACTTCTGCAAATGAATGCATAGATCGTGTCAATTATGCCTTGAAATTCCTTGCATTGCTTTTGGCAGCACAATTAGTAACAGCTGAATCTCAGAAGCAGGCTATATGTCCGTGAACAGAGGAACTGATAAAGAAGATGTGGTATTTATGCACAATGGAGCACTACTCTGCCATAAAGATAAAATTGAATCATTTGTCAGAAGCTTAAGTCAGACACAGAAGCTTAAATATTGCATAGCCTGTCTTACGTAAGAAACTCGAATTACTAACAAAGAGCAAAATGAAAGATTTTAGGAAGTAGAGAGAGATTTTTATCAAATGGGAAGGAGATGAAGAGATGGAGGCAGAGAGGGAATGAAAAGGAGATGAAAAGAGAAATTAAGATTGTTGTGCAGATAGACTAATGTAAGCATTAGAAAGTGCAAATACTTTACTAATAAAAATAAAATAAACACATAAAAAGATAGCAACTTGAAGTTGCCTAGAAAATAAACAGCCTCCACAAGGCACCTACCACAAGATGTGATACCGTATGCCTGCAGTTCCAGCACTGAGGAGGCTGAGGCAGGAGGATCACTTGTCATTAGAGTCCAGCCTGCGCTACAGAGTGAGTTCAGGTCAGCCTGAACTACACAGCAAGATCTCATCTCAAAGACAAGCAAGCAAACAAACAAAATATGTACCTATAATTATCCTATTTTGGGGGGCACAAAAATAGAGACAGAAAAATATTTCTTCACCTTTGAATTTGTAGCTATTGTGTTTTGGAAGTAGAACTGAAATGAATAATATTATTAAATAAAATTGATCTAAAATATTTGAAATGGGGCTCAGTAATAGTTAATGTAGTTGTGAAGTCCCAAGAATTTTGCCATCATCTTTAGTAAAAACTGATCCTGAGAGATTAGAGATAAATACACTGATGCGGATTCCAATTCCTGCCCTACGCAAAGGTGGCAACCCTGGAATACGAGAAACTGAAACATCACAAGTGAACCCCGTCTTTTGCGCCGATGTTCAATGAAAATGAAATTAGTGCTTCAAATGATCACATTATAACTGGGAAGTTTATACTATTTTCAAAATAGTGGTATAGATGTAATGTAACTTATACCCGTGTGTTTATGCAATGTTAAAACATTGAAATCTTATAGTCAAATTATCTGAATAGGCTAAAGTAGGCATTATTATTTGTGAATCTAGATATTTGTCATGATTAGTATCTTATTTTGATAGTTGGAGTTTATTTAGTGGTACAGAGTACACCGACCTACACCTCCCAGCCTTCTTAATTTTAAAAACTTATAACAGAGGTTCTTGCTAAGTGGCTCATTTGCCCAGGCTTGACTCAACCTTGTTATGCTCCTGCCTACGCCTTCCAGGATGCTGGGATTACAGGTGTGCACCAGCACATCTGGCTCAATTCTATTGTTATGTCTAGAAATTATGTTTTGAAATTCCTTACGTGTCATGCCTGTTAAACTGATTTTTTGCAAAACAGATTTTTTTCTTTCAAAATTTAATTCCGGGGTTTCAGTCCTTATATTGCTCCCTCTCGTGTTGTAGCAAAAGATCCTAATAAAGCCTCTCTTTGATAGAAAAAAAAAAAAAAAAGATGAATTTAAGTCACCTAAAAAGTTTTAAATTTCTGACTTATATGTTTTTGTTGCCATCTGGCGGTTACGTAGTTTAGTTGCACTTTTTGCGCTGAGGAAGGAAGGGAGCGGCCGTTGGGACCCCCTCCCTTCCTTTCTCTCCTCCTTTCCCCCTCCCCTCCCCACTAACGGCGGCCTTAACTGCAGCCGGCGAGTCCTGAGGCCTCGGAACAGCGACTGTGAGGAAATGGTCAAGCACGGGAGGAAGACGCGCACAGAGGCGCGTCCGGAGCCACCTCGGACCTCCCGCGGCAGGGCAGGGGATCCCGAGGCAGATGACGAGCCTTTTGTGGACGAGGCCCCTGGGAGCATGGCCAGCGTCGCGCGGCTCCGGTTCTTGGTCCAGAAGTGGCTGTGCGAGAAGGCGCTTGTCCCGCACACCCCCGGGACCCGCTGGGGCGCCCTGCTGGGCCTTGGTGAGCGAGCAGGAGGGCGCGGGCCCGCAGAGCGAGCAGCTCCTAGACGGAGATAGAAGTCGGGGCTGCAGGACGCGGGGAGTGGGTGGGAGGGCGCGGCCCGTAGAAGATGCTACACCCAGATGGAGATGGGGGCGGGGCTGCAGGGGGCGCTGCTCCTGGATGGAGATGGGATGGGGATGGGGCTGCAGGCTGCGGGGAGTGGGTGGGAGGGCGCGGCCCGCAGGGGGTGCAGCACCTGGATGGAGATGGGTGACGAGTCTGCAGGGGGCGCTGCACCTGGTTCGAGGTGGGATGGGGATGGGGCTGCAGGGTGCGGGGAGTGGGTGGGAGGGCGAGGCCCGCAGCGGGTGCTGCACTTGGACGGAGTTGGGGATGGGGCTACAGATCTTGCTGGCCCTAGACAGGGATAGAGGAACCAGGAGCCAGCCTTCACTGGACGCTGTGCCTGGACAGATACAGGGACGCGACCTGAGGTGGAGCCGCTAGCACTCAGCC
Source organism: Myocastor coypus (assembly GCA_004027025.1). NCBI lineage: Eukaryota > Metazoa > Chordata > Mammalia > Rodentia > Myocastoridae > Myocastor > Myocastor coypus. The sequence continues at coordinate 6,451 of PVJA010055646.1, read as the reverse complement.
CTGTTTAAAAAAAAAAAAAAAAAAAAACATATCTAGGACAGCCAGTGCCATAGTTAGTTTTACCAATGAAGGATTTCATTTTGGCCGATTTTTAATACGCACAAAGTGATTTCATCATTCTTTCCATCACCCTCTGCTCTAGATTCGCTGGAGGAGGGAAGGATGTTCAGTGTGTAAGATGTATTTTGATCATATCCCTGTTGTTTTAACTAGTAGAGATCATTAATGGTGGAAATATCACAAGGGAGTGACCCCCAAACTATTAGACCTCAAATCCTTGTCTGGGAGTTTTATACAGGAAAATGACCATATCTCAGACCACTCTGGGCCAAGCTGAGGCCAACCTATGGAGTTACAAGTATGGTAGCTTAGCTGATACTGATCAAATAGGGAAGCAAGGCATATAGCAAAAGTATACAGTAGTCATCATTAACTTTCACTTGTTTATTTATTTATTTATTTATTTATTTTAAAATTTTTGAGACAGGGTCTCACTGTGCAGTTCAGGCTGGCCTTGAGCTCACTTTTGTAGCCCAGGCTGGTCTCGAACTCACAACGATCCTCCTGCCTCAGCCTCCCAAGTGCTGGGATTACAGGCGTGAGCCACCACGCCCGGCTCTCACTTGTTTATAACATGGGAAGATCAAAGACATTTGGGGGAAGGGACAAGAGCCTACATCAGGGTAGAAGTCACCAGCTCTGGAAGCATGAGAGGGTTCCGGTTGCAGGAAAGTTTCTGAAAGAGGAGGAAGTTGGAGTTGGGCTGAAAGATTGGGTCCAGTCCTGAGAGCCCAATTTAGGGGAGGGTGCAGGACATTTGAACCTCCTTCTATTGTTGGATGGGAGGTATTGACTGGTTTCTCTCTTTAAAAAATGTTTTTAATGTGATGAAATCACATATTCTCAAGTTTATTGGAATTTAGTGACTGCATGACTCTTTTTTTTTTTTTTTGAGAGACAATCTCACTATGCAGTTCAGGCTGGCTTTGAGCTCACTTTGTAGCCCAGGCTGGTCTCAAACTTGCAGTGATCCACCTGTCTCAGCCTCCCAAACGCTGGGATTATAGGCATGATAATTCTTAAATAGAACAACTTGACCCAAGTTGTTAAGCAGCAGGTTCATAGTTGGATTGGAGATGGACTGAAAAAGGAAAGAGAAAGCATGGCTGGAAAACCAGTACTAGAATCCAGGTCATGGATGTAAAGAAGGGTAGTAACAGGAGGGCTGGAGAGGAGAGGTGGGAATTGATGGGGAGAGGTTCAGAAGACTACACAAATGGTAAGGTAGAGAAGGAGGGAGGAGGAAGGAGGAATGTTCATTCAGGAATGAAGGTTATGCATTTGGAAGTTATCTTTGTAAGAGTGAAAGTGAAACTTTAAGATTGGGTGAGATTGTCAAGAGATATTAACACAGAAACAGAAGGGGCACAAGGGAAATATACTTTAGGAAAACTCTTAAACTTTATGAGACGAATGGAGAAAAAACAAATTAAGTGTGCAATATGTGAGCATTTAGAAAAATAGAAGTAAATCAATGTGACAAGATTACAGAGAAAAAATATACAAGAATTTCTGCATACAAATTAATTTCTGCACAGAGGTAGGGGAATTGAAAAGCTCAAAAATAGAAGGAGCTCATTGATTTTGATAATGAAAATGTTGGTTATTTAAGAGTTGTAACCTTGTAAGAAAGAAATGGGCCAAAAATCTTGTCTCTGAATGGAAGAGAGAGGGAAGGGACGTTGGCTCACTCGAAGTGTTTTAGGCTCTAGGAGAAGAAAAGAAGAAAAGGAAGAGCTCAGGGGAGGTAATAAGGTGGAGGATCCAAGAAAGGGAAGATCTGAAGGAACAAAGACTTGGAATATTTGGATGGAGGTGATGAGCCCTGTTGAAAAAGCTTGCTGTAAGGGGCTGAGGGGATAGCTCAGTAGAATAAGAGCTTGCCTGGCAAGCCCAAGGGCCTGAGTTCAATCCTTAGTTGTTGGGGGTGGTTGGGGAGGAGAAGCCTTCTGTGAAAAGAGGAGGGATGCTTTCTCTTCTGTAGCAGTGGAGAATACAGAAGCAAAGGTTGCAATAGGGAGAATATAAAGATGGATATAAAAGAAGTTGGGGAGACCTTGTTCTCCTACGCTTTATTTTAACAAAGAAGCTGAATCATGTTGAGCTGCTGGAGATGGGAGCAGATGCAGAGCACTTGCTTTCTCTACAAGTGGAAGGGCTTGTTGTCAACCCACCATGCACCTGGAATATTGGCATGATCCATCCCACGCCCGGGAGTTTACCATTTGTGTTGATGGCAGAGATTATAAGATACAGAAAAGATTTTAGGATCGTGGGTATGATAGATGGATTTGGTAGCATATTTTAACTTATTCAGTTTTGAAAGTAAGAATTTTGTCAGTATATATAATTTTCACAAAGAGAATATTAACACGGCTAAATGAGTCAGTTTTGATCTTACGACTAATGAAGTCTCAGAAGAGATGCATCTGTTTGGAGTTTAGAGTGATGGTTTTAACTTTAATTTCAGAGAAGTTCTAAGTGCATCAGACAGGAAATGTCATCCCAGGGTCAGAGCATCTGGCTTGCATGCACCAGGCCCTGAGGTCTCAGCACTACCAACATTAAAAGGTCTGTTAACATGGTAGCAAAAATAGTTTTTCTTTGAATATCCAGTGAGTAAACCACTTAATCTTGAAGACCATGTACTGGTTCTGTTGTGTCTCTTTCTTTTCTAATTTTATTGTCACAACTTTTCAGAAACAAAGACCATTTTTAGCATACAGGCAGTAGAAAAATAGGCCATGGTCTGTAGTTTACCCAGTCTAATATGAAATAAATAAATCTTCTGAGAAATGTTGAAAAGAAGTCGTCAAAGTCATATGAGCGAAGAGCTGACGCATGATTGGGAACTTCAGCAGTACCATTTTTTTTTTAATTTTTTATTTATTTATTTATTTATTTATTTATTTATTCTTGTTTCAGAACCTCTGTTTGGTTATTCACTCATCTTTATGGCTGGCTCAGCCCGTTCCGAGGGCAGGACTGGCGCAGCATGTGGTGCCGGGGATCGAACCGCGGTCCCTGAAGCCGCCCAAGCTTTCCGAAGCAGGCGCTTTAGACCACTGAGCCATTCCGCCCGGCCCCAGCAGTACCATTTTTAATTGAATTTCTTTTGTTAGCCAACCAGAGTAACTTTGGAATTTGTTAAGAGATTAAATTTGGTGGTTTGTAAGATGACGTTGGACAACCATGTGAAATACCACAGCAAATCTTAGATGGAAGCAGGACCTCTTAAATATTTTAAGAAATTCATTTCTCTGTGACCATGAGGAATGTATACTTGAAAAATTATCAAAATCTGTACTTCCAAAACTCTGGAAGTTAACCCAAACCTTACAGCAATCCAAAGAGCCTTAAAAACAAGTTTTAACTTGCTCTACCTGCATTTCCTCTCCCCAGTCCTGTGCTGTTCTTGCAAACAAGCAGCCTTCCCGAGGGGTGGACTGAGCATGCAGCTCTTCAGTAAGCCCCTCACCAAGGGCAGTGCCCCTGTGGCTCTGTCTCATGGCTCCATCCAGGCTGGGTGTGTGCTGGGTCATCTCAGTGCCTGAGTCAGGGAGCTCAGGGGAGCTGACAGTTCCTAGGGCTGGAGGTGCAGGAGGGCTCTCAGACGTGCTGCTGAGGAACAGTTTTAACTATCTTTGGTGACAGAGTGAAAGATGAGTTCTAGAGTGGCTCCTGTAGGTCAGAGATTTTCCTAAAAGAATCTCGTTGTGTATAGTGTTTATATCTGCTTCTCCTGAAATTTGTGTACAAAGGCACAGAAAATTAAGAGACAATAGGGGAAAATACTGAAAAAAAAAAAAAAAACAAAACCATACACAGAAAACTAAAGAGCATCCCTTTCATTGCTCTTTTACAGATGACCTCAGAGGGAGGTGCAGATCTTCCCAGCCACTCCCTTTGCTCCAGTCCAGTTACCCCTAGGGTGAGGAGCGGCTAGCAGGACTCAGTCACCTGCAGTCCCTAGAGCTTCCCTATGCTCTCAGAACAGAAGCAGTTGTCACCTGGCCTTTTGTGCACTCTCTGTAGACATGGGAGCAAGTACATTTGAAATGCTTCATTTAAAGGAATTTATAAAGCAAGTCCTAATGCCTTTCTTTCTTTTTTTTATTTTTGCAGTTGCCGTTGTGGGAGTTTTGCATTGGTAAGACCTACCTTCAGTTTGAAATTAAAAAAAAAAAAAAACTTGGATTAAAATTTGCCATTATTATTTGCATACTATAAAATAATGTTTGCTTATGTGTATAGAACCACTGTATGTGTACAAGTGTATGCAAATGTATTACTTTTTACTGTGCAAACTTCATGTGTGAAACAACATTTACAAGATAGATACATTAGGGAACTAGTCATTTATGAATTAAAATACCTTTGCTTTTCGAAAGATTTTACCACTGTGTATGTGTGTGTGTGTGTTTCTTGAATGACCTAATTTTTCTAGGATAGCTTTAAGTTTACTGACTGACTCATTTCCTTATTTTACACTGGTGGCAGCTGTGTGCTAGTGACAAGAGATAAAGCCTCTGTGATGCTTGCCAGCTGGAAGGCAGCAGGAGTGAGCAGAGGCTTCTTTCTTATTGGCACAGAATTAAATGGCTCTGAGCCTTCAGTGTGTGTGCACCAGTGCTGTATTTTATAAAATGATCTTTTTGTTGCAATCATACAGAAGATGACAACATTTTCCCTAGACTGCTCTCCTTTCCCTCGAGCTCTGGAGCTTCTACTCCTGGGAAGGGTGAGGCCTGCCCCTGCTCATCCAGCACAGCGCTGCCTTGTCTAGTGAGCCCCTGGGAGCTCTGGTGTCCGCACTAAGGCTGGGATGGTAGGCGGCAGGGCACCAGGAGCAATGGTTATACTTGGCTCACGTGGAAACATGGAGAACCAGAGTTTTGCTTTCTTTTCCACTTCAAGAACTCCATTAATTGCTCCATAAGTGCTAACTATAAATAATTTGTCACATGTGATCCTTTGTCACTGCCTGTTCCCCTTTTGTTGCACCACTAAAATACCTTCCAGTCCAGTCCTGTGTTCTTTGGCATTGGATGTCGATCCTTTGTGTGATGTTTTATTCATTTAAACACTGATTTAATCGCAAATGATTTTACATAAAATTATATTTTGAGCGTTTTTCAGCAGTTACAGAGATATTTCCCAAACCTGGTACATTTGAATCACTTTTTTTCTTTTTAACAAAAACCTACCTGTGCTTTCATTTAGAGGCCCAAGGTAGAAGGAAGAGAGGAGAGAGCTATAATAATTTTAATGTAGATATGAGCAAGATTAAGAACAGAGTTAAGGAATTTTACTTGTGTGCTGCTGTGGATTATGTATGCTCCAAAAACATTTAAGTTTCTAAGCAACTATTGCATTGGATAATTTCAGTATTTGTTAGGAAAAGCTTATTCTTTCCATTCTATAGCTTTCTTTTTTTAAAAAAAAAAAAAGAATTTATTTTTTTTTTCTTGCATCAGAACTTTTGTTTGTTTGTTTATTTATTTTTATGGCCGGCTCAGCCTGCCCTGAGGGCAGGGCTGGTGCAGCATGTGGTGCCGTGGATCGAACCGTGGTCCCTGCAGCCGCCCAAGTTTTCCCAAGCAGGCGCTTTAGACCACTGAGCCATCCTACCAGGCCCCTCCATAGCTTTCTTACTTTGCTTATCTGTGATTTTGTTGTGGCAGAATTGATTCTCAAACCTATTCTTATTATAATGTATTATTCTATTTTTTCCCAAGGGTACATCTAACAACACTTTTTGAGAAGGACCTACATTTTTCTCACCTCTCAACTTTGGAAAGAGAGATGTCATTTCGTAATCAAATGGTTAGTTCTTTCTCCTAATGAGTTAATTAGTGTTTTAAGAAGAGTAAGACCATAAAGTAGAAGTTTCCCAGAAAGGAAATGCCCTCTCTCTCTCTCTCTCTCTCTCTCTCTCTCTCTCTCTCTCCCCCACCCCATCCCTCCCCTCTCTCTATATATATAGAAGATCACAAAAAGACTGACCTGCATAGCGAGAGCCCCCTGTACTAAATATATAAATAGGTTTTAAGCATTTATTATATAATTATATATATATATATATATATATATATATATATATATATATATATATATAATTTTCCTTGGTTGTACCAGGGATCAAACTCTGGACCTTGCACTTGCCAGGCAAGCACTTTTTCCACTGAGCTGTCTCTCTGGCCTCCAATGGAAGAAAATGATTTCTGATAAGTGGTGTCATACATTTCTCCTCTTTGTATGAATTTTCTAGAATACTAGGCACTTCAGCCTCTACCTTGATTTTTATCTGTACCATCCCTGTAATGCTTTGAAGACCTGAATATGTGAACATTTGCATGATATTTTGAATATTTTAAAAGTATTATTTCCA
>PVJA010055645.1:0-11089 GCA_004027025.1 Myocastor coypus | reverse complement strand
AAAAAAAAAAAAGTAATGTGGATTTAGAAAGGTTAATGTTTAGTTGTTTGATCAATCTTATATACCTATATGTATTAATCTAAACTGATCCGATGATAAAAATATGTAATATAACCATTGTTAAATTTAAACAATAAAAGAATTGAAAAAAAATGGTATCAACTATGATAAAATATTATTTTACCACAAAATTCAAATTATGACAAATTTTACTTAACATGTTTAGGGTCAGGGCTATAGTTCAATATTAATGTAATAGATAAATTTTAAAAAATCATCAAGAGTCTGAGAGAGTCCCTAACATAAAAGAGAGATCAACAAAATGATACAAAACTTGCATGAGTAACTTGGCACAACCCATAATCAGCATGAGGAAGGCTGAGGCAGGAGGATTACCAGAAGTTCAAAACCAGCCTGGTCTACATACTGAATTCAAGATCAGCCTGAACTACATAGCTGGAGTTGATGTCAAAAATAAATTTAAGGCGGCCCGGCGGGATGGCTCAGTGGTCTAAAGCACCTGCTTGGGAAAGCTTGGGCGGCTTCAGGGACCGCGGTTCGATCCCCGGCACCACATGCTGCGCCAGCCCTGCCCTTGGGGCGGGCTGAGCCTGCCATAAAAAATGAGTGAATAAACAAACAAAGGTTCTGAAACAAGAGAAAAAATATATAAAATTTTTTAAAAATCAAAATAAATAAATAAATAAATTTAAAAAGCAAGCAACAAATAAAAAACTTGAATAACCTACACAGAATTGAATTACAGGCCACAAAAGGGTTGAGACTTTTGTGGAAAACGTGGACAAAAAGTGACCAAAGTAAGGGCAGTGTCAAAACTAGAAGAGAAGCCTGTTGTCAGTGGCCAAATAATGAGAAGTACCTTAATAGTAACAGGAGAACGTGAAGATGGATAAGAATGTGACTACCTGATGCAGAGATGATGCAAATCTAAGCTTAAATGAAATTAGTAAGGCAGTACACATAGCGTCAAAAAATACTGTTTACTCAAATATCAGAGAACTTTCTTAGTAAGAGGAAAGAATGTAACATACAGCTATATTGAGGCATTATGCAACTCCAAATAGCCAATTAGAGAAATTATATGTTTATGACATTTCACAGTCAAAATTCCAGAAGTCCAATTCAAGAAAATAATCTTAAAAGTCATCTGATAAAACCCCCTGGAGTTGCAGTAGACTTCTCAACACATAGACAAGCAGATTTTGGTATGAATTGTTCCACACTCTAAAGAAAAGAAATTCAACCCAAGCTGACATCCTGCAAATCTATCTTCGACAACTGTAGAAATAAGATATTTCCATGATAATGAGCACTGAAAGAAACTCATAACAAGCTAAATTATCATTCAAAAACTTTTCTGTAATGTCTAGAATGAGGCAATCAAGATAATGATGACAAGAATTTAATAGAATGAATGTGCCAGGTAAGGGGGATAGTTAAGTAGAAACAAAAGGACATTAGCATAAGTAAACTAAGCTGATAGACTAATAGGTCAATGCCTAACAATAATAGTTTTGAATATCAATGGTCTCAGTTCCCCAATTAAAGACAGACTAGCAGAATGGGTCAAGAAACAAAATCCAACAATATGCTGTATAGAAGAAACAAATTCAACCTAAAAAACCCAATACATTGAAAACCAAAGGATAAAAAACTATTTTCTTACAATAAGAACTTAATAAAAATTCAAGTGTGCATATCCTTTCAGACCAAGTGGATTTTAAGTCAAAATTGATGAAAAGAGACACAGAAGCTCACTACATGGAAAGAGTCCATCAAGAAGTAGTAAGAATTATAACATGCGTGCACCAAAAATTTTTGCACACAATTTCATAAAGCAAGTATGACTGGTCATAAAATATTAGATATGCATAAGCACAGTTATACTAGGTGAATGTAATATACTACTATCACAAGTAGATCAACTATACAACAAAATAAAAAATAGATATCCGAATTGAACTTCAAGCTAATGGACATATTATCTACAGTGGTCACCTAATAGCAAAGGAATGAATGCACATTCTTTGCAGTAACATATGAAACTTCCTCCAGAACAGATCACAGTCAATAAAGTAAGCTTAAATAAATATAAAGAATTGGAATTATACCATGCATTTTATCAGATCATAGCACAATGAAGCTAAAAATCAATGACAAAATAAAACAGAAATTTTCCAAGTGCATGGAAATTAAACATTACACTCTTAAATATAATTAGTTACACAAGAAGTCAAGAAAGAAGTAAGACAGTTTGCAAAACTAAATGATGATGCCAGTACAACAATATGAGGACTTACAGGACAAAATGAAAGTGGTCCCAAAAGTCAAGTTAGTATCTGTGATATCCACATCAGAAGAACAGAGCTAGTCCAAATAAATAACCTAATTATGGTTCTCAAGGTCATAGAAAAAACAAGAAAAATCTGAATCCAAAGCAAGTATAAAGAAATTAGAAAGGTGAGGTCTGGGGAAATAGCTCAGTGCCTAAGTGCCTGCCTGGCAAGTGCAAGGTCCTGAATTCAAAAAAGGAGGGAGGGAGGGAGGGAGGGAGGGAGGGAGAGAGAGAGAGAGAGAGAGAGAGAGAGAGAGAGAGAATAGAGAAGAAATCCATGAAATTGAGAAGAAAAATATTTTAAAATGAGTCAAAGAAAGAAAAAGAAGGAAGGAAAAGAAGAAATCAATGAAATTGAGATTTAAAAAATACAAAAAAGGTCTAAAAGTTTGTTCTTTAAAGAAGAAACAAAAAAAGAAACCTTAGCCAATCTAACAAAACAATAAGAAAAAACCCAAATCAGTGCAACTAGAAATGTAAAAGGTGAAACCACAAACAAAAATAACCTCTTTGCAAAGCTGTGTACCAACAAATGGGAAAAATTTAGGATAAATATGAATTATGAAAACTAAACCAGATTTTTAAAAACTATGAATAATAACATAAACAATGAACTTAAGGTTGTCATAAAAATCCTGCAAGAAAGAAAAGACAGAATTTGTGTGGATTCACTGCTGAGTTTTACAGAACTTCAAGGAAGTTTTAACACATTGGTGTGAAACTTCTCAAATGTTTTAATGAAATTCAAATGGAATGAGTACTGTCCAGGTCATTCTTGGAAGCTATCTTTATCTTGATTTTGAACCCAGTCAAGGATACAACCAAAAAGGGGAAGGATAGCCCAATCTCTTAAATGAATATGGATGTAAAAGTCACTAACAAGATACTGGCAAGCAGAATCCAATAAACTATCAAAAATATGATGCATCATGACCAATTAGACTTTATGCCAGGTGTACAGGGATAGTTCAACAGACACAGGTGAATAAATGTAGTATAAATCATGAAGAGAAAAAAGAACAAAAACCACATAGTCATGTCAATGTATACCAGAAAAGCATGACAAACTTCAACATTTTAGTGAGAAAAACACTTAGAGTAGATATGGTATAAATTATCTCTGAAAAAAAGCATTTATGACTAGCCGGTTGTCAATATCATATTAAATAGAAAAGCACTGAAATCTATCCTTAAAGGCGAAACATGACAAGAATGTCATCTGTAACTACGCCCATTTACTATAGTACCTGAAACATTAGCAAGAACAATTAAGAAAGAAATATAAACAGAAGGAATAAATATATGAAGTAAATAAATCAAATCATCATTTGCAAATGAGATAGACTTCTACAAAGAAGACCCAAAAAATCCACTAAAAGACACTTTGAATTAATAACCAAACTCAGAAATGTTGCACAATATAAAACAAAAACATCAATAGCATCTCGATACATTTATAATGAATTCACTGGAAAAGACATTAAGAAACATTAATATTCACAAAGGCAGCCAAAAAAAAAAAAAAAAAATGAATGCCTAGCAGACTCAACCAAGGAATTTAAAGACCTCAACATCACTTTGAAAAATGAAATCAAACAAAAGGACATCAGAAAATGAAAAATATATCTCTTCTTGGATAGGCAGAATCAATACAATCAAAATGGTCCAGAAGGGAAGGAATAGAAACAATGGCAACCACATTTAGATATTTGATTGATAAAAGGACCAAAAACAGCTTGGAGAAAAGACAGCCTCTTTAATAAATGGTACTGGGAAAACTGGCTATCTGCATACCGAAGACTGAACTAAGGCCCGTACCTCTCTTAACATGTGCTACACTAAAATCAAAATGAATGAAAGAATTAAATGTTAAAACAGAAACAAGCTGCTGTACAATAAAATGGGTAAAACACATGAAGATATAGGCACTGGCTGGGACTTTCTGAACAGAACCTCAGTTGCATAGAATATAGTGCTATGAATTATCAAATGGGATTGTATCAAATTTAAAAGTTTCTTCATAGCAAAAGAAACAGCCAACACAGTGAAAATACAGCATACAGAAAAGGAAAAAATAAAAGACCCAATCAAAATATGGGCAGGTGATATAACTCAGAAGTGTCCCAAATTTTCTGGTCAAGGAGATTATGGGACCTCAGAGGAAGGGGATGAATGAACTATAGTGCATCTAAGGAGAATCACCCAGAGAAAAACATTCTCTCAGGCTTTCACAGAATGCAAAATGGCCAAGCAATGGCCATGACTCGTCCCGAAGGCTGGCACTAACAACATTTCTACAAAGTACTGTCTATGGTCTCAAACTTAATCCTGAGGGGATTTGACCCTGGAAGATACCAAAAAAAGAATGTTTTGTTATACAGGTCTTGCTTAGACTTGCCCTTGACCACCCAGCAAGAAAAAGAAAAAAAAAAAAAATGCTTAATCACAATGCATGAAATGCAGAGCTAGATTGGTGAGATGAGCTTTAGGAGGCTTAGATTCAATAGCCTCCAACATTATAAGCTTCACTGGTGGCCCACTGCAATTGCAGAACATTTGACTGTGTATGTATCTGCTTCCTCTTAGTCTAAAGAGAAGTATATTCTTTTCCTTTTTTAAAATTTTTTTCTAAGCAACATCAATAGGGAGGTGGGTCATGCCCACACACTGTACTCTGTAGAACAATTGTGAGGACAATATGCAATGAGTCAACTTTCAAAAAAAGGAAAGGGGAAAGGAAAAAAAAAAGTAATGTTGATTTAAAAGGGTTAATGTTTAATTGTTTGATCAATCTTATATACCTATATGTATTAATCTGAACTGATCTGATGATGAAAATATGTAATATAACCATTGTTAAATTTAAACAATACAAATATTAAATTAACAATAAAAAAGAGAGAAAAAATGTGGGCAGGTGAGATGTATAGATACATCACAAAAGAAGTACATATGGCTAAAAAGTACTCAGCATTACTGGCCATTAGAAAAATGCAAATTAAAACAACACTGAGTTTCTACCGTATCCCAGAAAGAGAGGCCATTATGAAGAAATCAGTAATAACTATCGAGAGGCAGCAGAGAAAAAGGAACCCTTCTACAAGTATTGGTAGAGTTGCAATCTAGTATAACCACTTTGGAAATCCACATGGTGACTTCTCAAAAAACAGAAATTAGAAATTCCATTTGGAGACCAGTGAGATAACTCAGCAGACTAAAGAGCCTGCTTAGGTAAACTTAGGCAAGTGCAGGGACTGCAGTTCAATCCCTAACACAGCACCAGCCCCACCTCCAAGCTGGGCTGAGTAGGTCAGAATCTGGGCATAACGGCACACGACTATAACACCAGCACTGGAGAGGCTGAAGGCAGTGGGGTCACAAATCCAAGCTGCATAGTGAAACCCTGCAACAACCAAATACATTAAAATATAAATAAATAAAAATAAAAAATAGAAAAAAATTCCATTTGATCCAGCTATTCCCTTTCTGGATGTCTTCCAGCAACAGTTAAACACGGACACTGATACATATTCACTCATGCTTTTAGCCGCACAATTTATAGCAGCTAAATCTTAGAAGTATCCATTATGTTGAGCAAGAGAAAATAAAGAAACTGCATTTTAAACCTAATGGATGTCCAGGAGAGAACTTGACCGTCTAAGCACCTGCCTGGCTAGTACAAGGACCTGACTTTAATCCCTGGTACCATATGCCATGTCAGTCCCAGAACCTTCAGTGCACTGTGCCAGCCACTGAAACTGGGTGTAGTGGCACACCCTTAAGATCCCAGCACTGGGGAGGCTGAGGCAGGAAGACCACTAGGAGTTTGTGCTGCGTAGAGAGATCCTGTATCGAATTAATTAATTAACTAATTAATTAATATAAATATAAATATCATAGAGTATATTCTGCCAAAATAGTTAAACTTCAGTCATTTGTGCAAAAAAATCAATACACCTTGGGAAAATGATGTTAAGTTAAATAAGTCAGACACAAAAGTCTAAATATACCATGATTTATTTTGAGAAACCCAAGTACAAGAAATGATAAATAAATGAAAGATGATAGAAAATAGGCAAACAAATCTTTCTACAAGGAAACAAGGGATTCAGGAGAGGTGTGTGGGAGGCTAAAATTAATTAAGATGTAGTATATACCTGCACCAATTCCCCACAAGAAATGGAAACTTTTATGTGCTACCAACATGTACTAAAAATAAGTAATAAATATAGAATAGATATGCTAATAAAAATTTAACTAAAGTCTTGTGCTGTGGAGGTGCTTTTTCCTTCTGCTACTTTGTAGATGAAAAGCTTTGCAGTGTCCTATGGAGTTGCTAGCTCTGATTAATAATATGCAGAAACAGGTGAATGCTTTAGCATCTGTTTATTGTAATAGTAAAACAGAGAAAAACTACAAAAGGCAAAATAACAAGAACTTCAAAAGTATCTCCATATCACCTCCAGATGTTGATATTTCTATTTCCCCTCCCTGTAATCCTTTTGCTTTCCTTCCTTTTGTCCTCAGTTTTGCAAATGCAAGATTAAGGCATGAAACACTCCCTCAACCCTGTGCTCCAGGTGATTCTCAGGCATCTGTAAGTTTGGAACCTGGAAGCATCCCACTCACCTAAAGTCACGATACAGGTCTCCCACACCTGTAGATGATTCAGCACTAGGACCCTCCTCCTGGGCCAGATTTTCAGGTGGCTCCTTACAATGCCGCTTCCTTCTTGGCCTTTCTTTCCAAGCTGTGTCCACCATCATCAAGGGTGTCTGTCAGGCACACATAAGAGAGGGTGATTTTTACAGACAGTCTCTCATGGCAGGTGATTTTTCCTATTTGTATCATCTTTAAGGAGGACTTCTGTGTTCTCTCTTTTATTTTGGACAGACTTAAAGTAAGTATTCGTGATTCTTTTCTCTTCAGTAGATACTCTAGTCACCAAGGGGTTATTGGCTGAGAATAAAGGTAAATTCAAATGTGGCATGAAGGAGAAATTCTTGCTTTCCATCAAACTTTGATTTAGAAGCATCTTGGAGGATCCAAGATGTGGAACATATTGAAGTAGTGTATTGGTATATAGGAAAGAAATCTTCAAAAATAAGGAGATAAGATAGCCATGAGATTAGCCCAGGGTGGGAGCATATATGTTATCTGTGTGTCTTAGTTACTTTTTACTCATTGCTGGGGTAAATACTTGACACTCAAAATGAAGGAAGGAAAGGTTTATTCAGCTCACAGTTTGTGGAGGTTTCAGTTCATACTCCGCTGGCTCCAAGGCAAATGACAGCAGTTCATGGCAGCAGAAAACAATGAAGAGCAGAGGAGGAGCAACAGCTGTGGCATCCATCAAGCCTCTCTCTTCCTTCTACTTCAGCACTCCACTGTGAAGAATGGAGCTCCTCCAAAGTGACATAGATGTGAAGATCGAGCTCCTCCAAAGACCAAGCAAGACTTCTCCAAAGAAGTGGGGCAGAGTAGCCCAGGAAGCCTTCCTCAGCTCCTTTATAGACACCTTGTGTGCAGAGTCACTCTGGGGTGGTCCGTCTGGCCCTAGGGTAGATCCAATCACACCCCATAGTGGGACCAATCACATACCAGGGCAGGCCCTCCCTGCCCTGCAGGGTGGGGTCACCACAGCCCAGAACCTGCAGAGCCAGGGCAGCCAAGCTTCCTCAAGTTGACACAATATGTCAACTACCACACTGATATTTAGAACTCTCTTGTGGTATGTGTTGCATTATGTATGCACTTTATATGCCTAGGTGGAAACTGTGTGTGGCTATTTCTACAAATTATATATAAGACTATATGTATATCTATTTTTGTGCTATATGTCTGATAAATGTTCTTGGTACTTGGAAAAGAAGACAGTGGTGTGTGTGTGTGTGTGTGTGTGTGTGTGTGTGTGTGATATTTCATTACAGCACAAGTGATCATTGGTATGAGTGGTAAATGTTGCTAAGTGGTGTAACAGCAGCTTTCTATGCTAGAGGAAACATGCGTTCCTTAGTATATGTGGTTCTACAACTCTGTGAAGGGTCCAAGGCATTGTGGAAGATGTGTTTGGGTGGGAAAATATACACAATAAAAAGGCATGAGAGTTTTGTCTACCAGTAGCATTATGCAAATAAAACAGGTACCCATGTGAAGTGATATTTTCTGTAGGCTGCAAAGTGGTGAATCTGAGAATGATTTCAGGGGTGTAAGTTATACCTATGAAATGCCAGTAGAAATTGGGACAATGGGAATAGAAGAGAAGGTTGTGAGAAAGGGAAAAAAGAGAGCAATAGATCTGCAGTTAGTATAAAGCATGTGATGTGTGACTGATCTGAGGGAGACGCTCATCTCCCATCCACTGCTCATCTCCCATGGGTCACTGCCTCCCCCACAGCAGCTTTTGGGTTCACATGGAAATGTGTGCTGGGGAACTTTGCTCTGATCCAGAAAGCAGAATTCCTGTCACTGAGAGGACTCAGTCTTCTTCACTCATCCCTGAGGTCCTGCCCTGGATGTAAAGGAAAGCTAAAGGGAGAGGAGTTGGGAGGCTGCCCAGCTGTACCTCTTCTCCAAGCTCGGGTCAGGTTGCACTTTCCAGGCCCTCCTTAGCCGGAGGAATGTAAGAACTTGGAAAGCAGATAGAACAAATGTTCCAAAGACCAGAAGTTCTCTCCTGAACCCAGACTTGAGCTTGGGACCACGTCACATATCTCAAGGGCACCCTCTGGACATGTCTGAAGTTCTGAAGAGTGAGGGAAAACAGCAGCAAAAATATCCGATACATAGCATAGGTTAGATCTATTACAAAATAGAGATACTGTTATTAACTATACTAATTCTGGGTCCCGGTCCTGATCCCCCCAGGCACGCGTGCCCGCCGGGTAAGGACACTTTGCCCACCTCCTCCCTTTCCTTTTTTTTTTTTTTTTTTCAACCCCTCCTGCCCAAGCTCCAGTACCGAACCCATCGCACATCTCATCTGGCAACCCATCTGGTCCACGAGCCTACAAGGACTCCACAATTCCAGAGCTCCACCTCCACCCACAGATGAGACTCAAAGGGCTTCACAGCGGCCAACAGCCAGCAGCCCAAACTCTGACATGTAGCCTACACTTCTGGAGGGAACCAACTTTGAGGATCCAGAGCAAACGTCCATAGACGCTAACAGCATAATGTCACCAAAGTGCAGAGATCGCTTCCATACAAAATGATAACAACAAGGAGTAGGAGGCACTCTCAGGACCCGTGCCCACCCAAACCAAATACAAAAGACACTACCATGGAAGAAAATGGGAATCATGCAGATGAAGCCTCTGAATTGGTAGCATCTCAGGCAAACGGACAAGTGCAGAAACTGTAGAGCAACTGAAATCAGAGATAACATCTAAAGTAAAAAAAAGAAATACATGAAGAGGAAAAATGACTGGAGAAAAGTATAGAGGAAATCAAAGCAGAAATAATATCTGAAGTTAACAAAGACATGTCTAAATCAATAGCATCCCAAGTAGGGGAACAACTACAGAAAGGTACAGAGGAGAACAAAACAGAAATAATCTCTGAACTGAAGAGAGAAAGAGTAACTATAATAAGAGACTTCAATACTGCTAAAGAAGACATCGATAAAAAATTAGAGGAGAGGGCCGGGCAGGATGGCTCAGTGGTCTAAAGCTCCTGCTTAGGAAAGCTTGGGCGGCTGCAGGGACTGCAGTTCGATCCCCAGCACCACATGCTGCGCCAGCCCTGCCCTCAGGGCAGACTGAGCAGGCCAGAAAAAGAAGGAAATAAACAAACAAAAGTTCTGAAACTAAATAAATAAATAAATAAATAATTTTTTAAAAATAAATAAAAATTAGAGGAAAATAGAAAACTGGTGAAGTCCCTGACGGAGCAATATAGGAAAGAAATAGATCACATGAAACAGTTTCAAAAACATATACAAGAAAATAAAATCTCGATCACAAGTTGGTAGAGCTCTATGAACGAAAGTGAAGGCAGAATCTCAGATCTTGAAGACACAGTTGCAGCCAGTGAAAGAGTAAGAAAGAATCTTTTAAAAACAACCAGAGGGGCTGGGGAGATAGCTCCGAGGCACAAGTGCCTGCAATCCAGATGAAGAATAATATACTAAAAGCTGCTAGAGAAAAGAAACAGATCACATTTAAAGGAAAACCCATCAGAATAACAGCAGATTTCTCTTCACGAACCATCAAGTCAAGAAGACCATGGAGCAGAGTGCTTCAAGTCCTCCATGAAAACAAATTTCAGCCCAGACTACTATACCCAGCAAAACTCCTCCTTCAAGTATGAGGGAGAAGTGAAATATTTCCATGACAAGGAGCAACTGAAGAATTTCATGACATCAAAGCCAGTGCTACACAATATTCTAACAAATATTTCAGAGAGGGACCAAAATGGCCCGAATTCAACAAATGAGAACAGAAAGATCCCACCAAATAGAGTAATCAGCTAAACAGAGGAGGAAAAAATGGTAAACAGAGGCAAATAAAAGTCATGCCAACCATAAGTCAATACATTTCAATTATAACCATCAATGTAAATGGACTCAATTCTCCAATTAAAAGAAGTAGACTTGCAGAATGTATGAGGAAACAGAGCCCAACAATATGCTTTATGCAAGAAACATACTTAACTCATAAAGAAACTTACAGGCTTAAAGTTAAAGGTTGGAAAACAATACTACATGCTCCAGCACCTCAAAAAAAAAAAAAG
>PVJA010055644.1:0-11099 GCA_004027025.1 Myocastor coypus | reverse complement strand
ATAAAAACCAGGAAAGAATATACTTCCGTTTGGACTAAGAGGAAGCAGATACATATACAATCAAAGGTTTTGCAATTGCAGTGTGCCACCAGTGAAGCTTGTGACGTTGGAGGCTATTGAATCTAAGCCTCCTAAAGCTCATCTCACCAATCTAGCTCTGCGTTCCATGCACTGTAATTAAGGATTTTTTTTTTTTTTTCTTTCTAAGTCACTCAAAGAACAATTAGATTTTCTTTCATTTGTCTTGTTTTACAGGCACTATGCTTTTTCATTTCCTAAAATTAACAACTTTTTCCTTTTTCATTGTAAGACAGTTCTCTGGTGAATGGTAATTATGTTAAGTGATAAAAATAAGGCAAATTTCTCACTGTCTAGAAAGTATTTGGGTGTTAATGTTAGTAGAAGAAAAATGTTCTGCCTCTGAACACCACTCCACGCTTTGGTCTCCACAAAACCCAGCCAGTATCAGCTGATGACCCCTAATGGAAGCCTCAAAATGCACGTAAGGTCAGATTCATTCTCAATAATATAAGCTAGATGAGTCGTGGCTTCATAATTTATGAGGCTCTGGTTCGCACACACAGTGAACTGCAACCTTGGATCCACCACTGGCCCCTTTAAAGAAATCCTGAAGAAACAACCACGTTCTCAATTTCCCAGCCTTGGGTTTCCAGAAATTTCATCAGATTATGCCTTAGCCTCCAATTTGCCAGCGACTTTGAAAACAGGGCCTTATGGGTATCAAGCAGTGCGAAGGCACCAGCTTATAGCATTTTAACTTTGTTAACAATATTTTTGCTTTTTTTCACACTAACGAAGATTGAAGAATAAGGCATAAGCATTCCCTGCTCTTCTAACTTTAACCTTTAGGCGTAAGTCAAGTCCTCATGGAAAACACCCAGTGGTTAGTATCCTATCTGACTTCACTGTCACAGATATATACGTTTTTCTCTAAATTTAGTTCACAGAAGTAGATTTAATAACTAAGCTTGATATCTCTGAGGTTTCTAGACAAGTACGGGGAAGAAAAGATCTTCATCTTCATGCTAGTGGCAAAAGTTATGCTTAAGAATCTTAGAAATTTTCTTTTTACAAGTAAAAAGAAGCAGGCGGGATGAAAGAAAAATGAAGAAAGATTTCTCCCAAGGATCAGCAGAACAATGGTTTAGGAAAATCCCCAGAGAGAACAACACCCATTCGTGTAACAGGGCAGGATAAAGAGGAGAGGAGAATGTCTTTTAAACATAAACACTCCCTTTACTGACAAAGGTAATTATCCCCATTCAAAAAATTAGGACACTAGAATTATAAACCTTACACATCAAAGA
The DNA here is from genome assembly GCA_004027025.1 of Myocastor coypus. NCBI lineage: Eukaryota > Metazoa > Chordata > Mammalia > Rodentia > Myocastoridae > Myocastor > Myocastor coypus. The sequence goes on along the minus strand of PVJA010055644.1, from coordinate 9,771 downwards.
TATATTCAATGTAACAGTTACATAAAGACACAAGACTTTGAAGTAATAGTTTCAAAAACTTTTTCTTCTATACTTGTGCAACATCTCTAAAAATTCTTCCATGCTTATTCAAAAATCCCGAGAAAAAGTGCCTTTTCCATAAATATGCATGTATAGATTTTTATTTTAGAAATGGAATGTAGCAGTTTGCTAGTAAAACTTTGTAGTGACACTGCAAAGGGAGATAATAGTATCTTTATATTCTGACGTTCGTACGGCGGCGAACAAGGACATGAAGAAATGAACTGTTACTGAGGGCCAGGACGTCCTGACCCTCTTTCTCACACCCAAGGTCGCTCGGAAATTACTCAGTAATTAGTACTACCATCACCTCCTGCCTTGGAGCACCGTATTTTCTCTTCACAGTTTCATTGCTTGCAGTTGGGGAGGTGCCAACAGCTTTTGTATATTTTGCATATTATTTGTTCATTACATTTTAAATGTATTTATTGGGGGGAATAACAGGGATCAAACTCAGGACCTTGAGTTTGCCAGCCAAGCACTTAAGCTACTGAGCTATCTTCCCAGCCCTTTTATTTACATTTTTTAAAAAAGCATCTAGAGAGTATAATGGTTTCCACCCAAAGAGCATTTAAGTTTCTATAAACTTTCAGTGAGAAAGAATTTCCTGATTTCTGGCACTAAAACCACAAATCACAGACATAAAACTATTGTTCTGTGTAAAAAAGCAATGTAAAGTATTAGCAAGCTCGCTCGAAAGTGATATAAATACAACTTATCTACACAAGAAATTAAAAGAGAAGTAATTTTGATGATACATTAACAACCACTGACTGTATGTTAGAAGCAAGTTGTTTGTATGAGAACTTCCCCTAACTAGAACAGAATCATGTCCACTAAATCATACAAGCAGATCATGACAATAAAAAGCTGAATATAAAGAGAGCAACTTTACTTTCCAACCCAAGATGCTGATATTCTTAATGACCATTCTCACTGGCAAATGCATTCAGAGGCTAGAATGAGAAATGAGAGAAAACTTTAACCCTTGTAATCTTAGATGGAAAATTCTACTGGGAATGTCCTTGTTGCTGGATATTCAGGTGACACATGACTGGCTCACTCCTCCTCCTCTCATTTATGAAGTTCGAAAGAAGAGAAACAGTATTCAGCAGCATTTCCCTCTATGAGTTTGCCTGACTTTCCGTTTATAGCAAGATGCTCTGTGCCAAGATTCGAACGCTAAGGTCCCCAATGTGGTGGTGAGGTACCTTTGTGAAGACGGAATAGAGCTACACTGAGACAGGGCTAACGCTGCCATCTGACAACAGGCTTTGCTTCCTGGTGTCCCAAAGGGCATGCAGCACAGTGACAGCGACACCTAGAACAAGCCACAGGATCCAGCCAGGTTATTATTTAATTCGCTTTTAGAAAATGCTGATTTTTTTTTTTTTCCAAAAAAAAGGTTGTTTTAGATTTAGGTGTGTGTGTGTGTGTGTGTGTGTGTGTGTGTGTGTGTAGATAAGACTATCACTAAAAACCAGAGAAACTTATTTTTCATATGTACCCATTTCGTGTATTTTCCATTTAATGACATTTCATGAAAAATTCTTTTTATGTCATAAATAACTAAGAAGAGTTAATGTTTTTATAATCTCCTATTCTTAGAAAAGAACCTAGACTTTAAGTTGGGCATACTGATACTCCTAAAGACTACATATCCCAAGCTTCTTTGCAGCTACACATAATCATGTGGCTAAATCGTAACCCATGAGATACAAGCAGGGCTGTCTCACGGAGCTTCTAGAAAATTCTGTAAAACCTGCACAGTGAATGAAAAATGAGAGGCCAGATGACCATGAGCCTTTCATCACAACCGCAGATAGGTGCTCTTTTACATGCAGTGATATTCATTTAAATCACTATATTTTTTCTTCATGAAGAGCTCAATCTAATCCCCAGGGTGGGGTTACTATGAGAATCATTTCAAAAAGAACTAAATACATTTTTTTGCTGTCTGAACAGACCTGAGTGAGACCCTGCCCACTGGACCACTCCTAGTCACCTGAAATTGAAAAGCACAAGTCAGTCTTTAAATGATGATCCCAGCAAGCCCAAGTAACGAGGCTTCTCTGAAACTAGGTATGACCATGAGCAATAAAAAGGAAAGCCACATTAATATGCTGAGCTGTAAAAGCTGAAGTCAACAACTTCTGACATTAGCAGCTCTGCTGATAACTCACTACTGTTACGGACTATTGGACTATACTGGGTTACTTTGCTGAATTCATGCACCTACAATACTTGAATGGCAATGCAACACCCTTCTCTCACAAAACAAAAGAAAAAAGAGGATATAAATGAAGGACCATTTTGTAGTGAAAAGTAGTTAGGATAGATATACTGCTACTTTCTCTTAGTTCAGTGAGAAGAAAGATTTGTACTAATAGTGTTTAGACAAGATATCATAGCTGAATCTTATACTCAATAACTAGTATGAAGACAACAATATGCAATGTATTAATTATTGCAACTGTCCTACTAACCTGTTTTGAAATTGTCTCATTGCTATCTCTTTCTCCTTAAAATTAATTTAAAAAAACTAGATGAAACCATGATTTCTTTCTATCTTTGATTATCTTACATGTTTTGCAAAAGGAAAGGGGACCAACAGAGAGAGGAAGGGGAGGGAAGAGAGTGAAAAGAAATAAAAAAGGAATTAATCTATTATGTGTATGTACCAACTCCCCATGATAACTGTAATCCTTATGTACTGTGAACATATATGAATGAAAATAAAAAGTAAAAGACAAAAATATTGAAATTTATTTTTACCCAAGAACATGGCTTCATAGTCAGACAACAGAAATTGTGAAACTGAAGTAAAGCAATGGAGAATACACAAAGGAAGTGTGACTTTCAAACAGTGGTAAATGCATGCAAATAAAAAGGTGGATCTGTAACTATCAGAGCTTATGCAGACTCATGATTGACATGCACACAATGATAAAACTTCAAGAAAATTATGAAGAAGACTAGAAACATTTATGGATCAAATAAAAGTAGCTTTGATTTAGAGAAAGCACAGCAGCATGTAAAATTTTGCTTAAAGCATCCTTCAAGGCTAATGACAACTGATAAGAGTGACACAGTGCATATATCAGAAGAAATCTGCACTAATGTGACCACAAAACGCTTTATGTGACAAAGAAGTGGAACAGCCAACTTAAGTGGGGAGAATAGGGAGCAAAACATCAGCAGCTATCTAACAGATTATTTTAAACTATTCTTGTAATGATATATTCATAGGTTACTCTGAAAACAAAGTTTTCTAAGCTAGGTGTTTAGCCTATGGTAATATGCTGTCACTTGTACAACCAGTTTGGGACATGGGAAGGACAGCCCCTGACCTCTGCCCTGCTGCTGGCTGAGACCTGCTGCTGGCTGAGACCACAAGAATCCACATGTGAGGAAAGAGAACAGACAAACTTCCAAATCTTGCCAGCTCTGCTCTGGTTCAGGGCAGTTCACAGGTGGTTCTAAGAGTTAGTCAGTATCCAGTTGATATTGGATACCAGTGTTATCACGGATTTAATTACTCGAGTCAACGTGATATAGCTCTTGATATCAGCAGGCCTGCCAATAGCTGGATTGCCTGGGGTCACAGACAATACTGAGGCTATTTCCTGAAGAAAGGAACACTGCACCAAAGAAGCAACAAATCCTGGCTTACGAGTGCATACGTGCATGCACACACACACACACACACACACACACACACACACGCACGCACATGAGACACGAAAAGACAAAGCAACAAAGTGACCCCAAAAGCTCTCAGTTCCTGTAAAACTCTTTCAATGGGTTCTAAAGGGAGGAAACTGTAAGCTACAAGCAGAAATGTCTGCAAGAGTATCCATGGAGGCAAAACAGCTCTCTGGGGGTGCTACAGGAAGTTCAAGAAGACATAACCAATTTGGTAATGATCAGGGATTCTAGAGAAGCCCGAATATTTAGTGGAACTAAAGAAGAAGATACAAAACACAATTATTCATTATAGGAAAGCATGGAAGTCCATATGAAGAGTTCCAATCAGAAATCCAGGAGACTTAAAATATGAGTAAAAGTATGGGTGGCAGAACTGTTCAACCTAGAGGCCAGGGCCATGGTCAACAAACAATTGATGCCAACAAAAGCGCATGGAAAATAGACCCAAAAGTTATTAGATGAAGTTAGTAAAAGAAGACTAGTATTGGAGTCATTGGCATTAATGGCATTAAAATCAGAAGATTGCTCAAAGGGTATTAAAAATCCCATTTATAGAAATAATAGCAGAAAATATTCCAGACAGAGAAAAACAAATTTACACACATATAAGTGAGGCATATGGAACTCCAAATAGTAATGATCAGGAAAAAAATTCTATACCACATAATTATGAAAATACTAGAAATCTAACACAGGAACAGAATCCTACAGATCGTTACTGAAAAGGACTAAATCAGCTACCTTTAAAGGATATGGATGCTCAAGATGAGGATCCAATCAGAGAACAGAACAAAGCAAAAAAGAACTATAGGTGAATCTGTAACAAATATAGTGACATCAGAATTACAACAGCATTCTTAACGCAATCCTTGCAGGCAAGGGAAGCTTGCAATGAAGTTTTTCAACAAAACAATTTCTAATCCTTATCCTCTAGATTGGACACTTCCTCTACCCATACAGCTGTGACACTCTACATTCGAAAAACAGAAAAAACCAAAGTAAGTAACTGAAGGAAACATCTCAGGGACCTAGACAAGTAGGAGCAACTCAAATCCAGACCTTGTACAGAGAAGAAAAGAACAAGGATCAGAGGAGAAATCAATGAAACAGAGATCCCTAAATATAAATGAATAGGAAAACTGGTTCTCTGAAACAAACAAAATAGACAAACCTTTGTACAAACTTATCAAAAAAGGGCAAGAAAATACATGAATCAATGAAACTAGCAACGAAATGCTGAAATTGCAACACATACCACTGAAATCCAGAAAAATATTAACTGATTCATAAAGATACAGGTCATAAAATTGAGACCTCAGAAGAAATGGAGATATTCATATATATATATATATATACACACACACACACACACACACAAATTGCCAAAACTGGACCAAGAAGACTTAAAGGCCTTGAATAATCTAGTGACATGCATTAATAATGCATAAATAAAATCACTACAATTATGAAAAGCCCAAACCCCAAAGTGATAACATCATTAGCAGATGATATGTTCCTATGGTTAGAAGACCCAAAAAGTAAACCAAAAAGGAGTCCTAGAATTATCAACTAGATTCAGTAATGCAGCAGGATACAAAAGGAATACTAAAAAATCAGCAATATTCCTTCCTGGTAAGAAATTTAGTGGAAAATAATCAAAACAGTATCACTGATAATGGCATCAAAAATTAAGTAATTAATCTAACTGAAGAAGTAAAAGATTCCTATGACAAAAATTACATCACTCTGAAAAAGGAAATTGAGAAGTATATCAGAAAATGAAAAGATATCTCACTTCTGGATAGGCAAAACCGATATAACCAAAATCCTGTACCATACTTTGAAATTTACAGAGATTTAATTCTAATAAAAATGTTAACACCACTTCTCACAGACTCAGAGAAAACAATAAGAAAATTCCTAATGAATCAGTAGAGTCCCATTTTAGTAAAAGCAATCCTAGTTAACAAAAGCATAGCAATGGCATTGCAATACCAGGTTTAAAGTTCTACTATAAAGTTATGGTGACTAAAATATGATGGTACTGGTCCAAAAATAGGCATATAGATTCATGGGAAAGAACAGAGGAAGCAGAAACAACTCCAGACATATAGACTTGTTTGATATTTGATGAAGGAGCCAAAAACATAACACTGAAAGAAAGACAGTCTCTTTAATAAATGGTGCTGGGAAAATTGGATATCTACATGCAGAAGATTGGGTCTAGACCAATCTATGTTACCATGTAATAAAATGAAATAAAAAAGAGCAAAGATCTAAGTGGTAAACAGGAACACAATCTATTGGAAGATAAAATAGGTACAACTATTGAAGACAAAGGCACAGGCTAGGACTTTCTGAACAGAGCCCACGCAGCACAAGAAATAAAATCTAGACTCAATAAATGGGATCCTATAAAATTACAAAGCTTCTTCATAGAAAAAGAGACGAAATGAATGAAGAGAGATTCTATAGAATGAGTGAAATCTTCTGCCAGGTATTTCTCATTTAGAATAAAGAACTCCAAAACAAAAACAAAAATAAAACAAAACAAAAAAAACCCACCTAAGATTCTCCAGAGAAAAGACCCAATCAATCAATCAATCAATCAATAAAACAAGGCCAACTGAAATAGACACTGCCCAGAAAAAGCACAGTAAATATATGAAAAAAATTAACATCATTGGCCACTACATATATACAAATTAAAGCTCCACTGTGATATTATCTCACCCCAAAAAGAATAACTATTATAAAAAAAAAATCTCATAACAAATGTTGTTGAAGATGTGGTTAAAAAAAAAAACCAAAAAACTCTTCTACATTTCTGGTGGGAATGGACAATGATAATCTGTGTGAAGATTCCTGAGAAAACTAAAGGCAGCAATTCCATGTGACCCAACTCTCTCACTTCCTAGTATCTTCCCCAAAGAGGTCAAGTCATCACATCGTAGAGATGCTTGCATATCCATGTTTAGGGAAGCACAGCTTCTAACAGCGAGATCTTAAAAATAGCATGTATGTCCATCAACACATGAATAAGGAACATGTGGTATTTATACACAGTGGAGTAATATTCTGCTACAAAGACATCGACTTGAGTCATCCCCAGGTAAATGGAGGCAACTTGAGAGCATATTGTTAACACAAGGCAGACATAGCTTCACTATCACACGGTTTCTCTTAGATAAGAAACCCCAAATATATACACATCGATAAAGAGCAAAATACTAGAGACAAAGGAAGTAGGCAGAAGTTGAAGTAATTTCCCAAATTCTTTTTTTTTTTTTTGGCTAGCTCAGCCTGCCCTGAGGGCAAGACTAGTGTAGCAGGTGGTACCACGATCAAACTGTGATCCTCTGCAGCTGCCTGAGCTTGCCTAAGCAGGTACTTTAGGCTGCTGAGCTATCTCGCCAGCCCCCAACTTCCCCATTTTTTTTAAAACATATTTAGTATAGGGTCTACAAGATCTCACTATGTAGGTCAGACTCGTGATTCTCCTGCTTTCAGCCTCCCAAGTGCTGGGATTACAGGCTTGCACCACCACGTCCAGTCTCAGTTGCTGACTCGGTGCCCCATGGATGGGGCTGGCATGGGCACACTGAGGATCAAAATCCCAGCCCCTGCATTCTGCCTAAGCAGGTGCTTTAGTCCACTGAGCTAAATGGCCAGCCCCTAAATTCTTTATTCCAACACTTTAAAATGTTTTAATATATATGCCAGTTTAATCCATTTACACTGCTTCTTTGTTGACTGAAAAGTTCTATGCTATTATCAATTTTCTTCTCTGTTAGAATCTCATTTTTCTCTAAGTCTTATGCACTGAGTAACTATATCTTTATGATTGTGACATAATATGTATTATTACTCTCACTATAGTATTATCGAATTTTATCTTTTCATAAAAATCATTAAAAATTAAAAAGCTGCAACATGTGTGTATGTACTAGTTCTCCAGGATGAATGTATTATGTATCACAAATACACACAATAAAAATGTTCCAAAGAAAACGAACTGTGCTATCTCACAGTCCTAAAAGCTACAAGCATCAGATCATCATGTTGACGGGTTGGTTTGTTCTGGGGAGAACCTGGTTCGCACTCCACTCTCAGCTTCGGCTGCTTTTCTTGCCCTACCTGTGGCTTCCTTGGCTTCCGCTGCACCACCGATCTTCCTTTCAGTCTCCCTGCGTGGATGCCAGTCTCTCAATGTCCCCTTTGTACACAGTCATCAGTTATTGTTGAATTAGGGGCACACTGTACTTCAGTATCATTACCTCAGCTTGACTTATCACATCTGCTGTGCAACAATTTCCAAATAAGGGCATATTCTGAGTACCAGGGATTAGGACTCAATGTAGGAAAGGATTGTAAGATAACTTAACCGTGACCAAATGACTCTGATTGTTCCCTATCATGGCCAGTGGAAGGCAAGGGGGTGCTAGCGACTGCAGCGTGAAGACTGCTTCGTGTGTGTGTGAGAGAGAGAGAGACAGAGAGACAGAGACAGAGACACAGAGAGACAGAGGGAGAGTCAGAAAGAGAGACAGAGACAGAGAGACAGAGACAGAGAGACATGAGGGAGAGTCAGAAAGAGAGAGAGACAGCGAGACAGACATACAGAGAGACACATGGAGAGAACGAGAGAGAGACAGAGACAGGGAGAGACAGAGATGTCCTAATTTACTAAGTACTTGAAACAAATGAATGGACTAAGCAAACTCAAATTAATATTTAACTGGTCAAGAGATTTTAGCGGTAACAACTAGAAAGACGTGGCCCTGGGCACTCACGCAGTCCCACTCTGAATGACCACAGCTGGCGTGTTGGTGCCCACAGAAGGAACACAATAGTAGCCACTTACTCATTCTCCCGGGGCATTTTCTCCTCTTAAGTATTTCTGTGTGCTCTGTGAGGTTGGTTGAATTGGGAAAATGTATTAAAAAGAAGCATTAGAATTGCTTGAATACTCACTTTTAAAAGTAACAAGAGCAGATAAAGGGTAATGAGCCTGCAAAGTCTTATCCCAGACATTATTCTGGTCCATTTTAAAATCCCAAATTAGATAATATTTTGGCTGTGTCTAACATCATTTTAAGAAACTGTATAACCAGATTTTGATCTCTTACAGTACAGAAATCAGAGAGAAAATTCTACATATAAAATTGATCACATCAGTGTTTGTTTATGACATTGAAAATAGTAAACAGCAGGTACTGGGAAGAAGGAACGGTTAGCAAACTCCAGTATACCTAGGAACTATTATGCATTATGAATGGAAAACTTGGAGATGCTGACCATGGTTGTGTGACCCTTCCTCTATTCCTTTATGCCTCAGTGGCCAGGAATGGTTTGCCCTCGTCCTCCTACAATGATGATGTCTCAGAGAGTCAGAGGAAGATGTCACTCACAGCCCAACTTTCTGTCACCTCTAGAAATGTGTTCCCACAGAGGAATGGGCCAAGAGCTCTGATGGATGGGAAGGAAAAGGAGGCACACAGTGGGGCTGCAGGTGCAGGCAGCCTTAAGGAGGCCACTGACCCAGGAGCCTACCTGTGTGCCTGGCACACCCAAAGCAGTGGCCACACACCAGGTCGGTGAAGGGAGAGCCCCAGTTGTGGAGGATCTGGCAAGATTCTGATGCCCACAAAGATACCCACGAGACAAAGCCACCAAACGATGGAAAACTGCGACGCTTTGGATACTGCCACGCTAGGGCCGAGGGTCTGAGAAGTGGTCATTGGTGGCTCTCCAGCGTCTCACACCAATGCACACTGTGGACCCTTGCAATGTCCTTCTCCCTACCCTGACATCACAGTGTCTCTCTCTTTTTTTTTTTTTTTTTTTTTGTCTTTTTGAGACAGGGTCTTGCTATGCAGTTGAGGCTGGCCTTGAGCTCACTTTTGTAGCCCAGGCTGGTCTCAAACTCGCACCAATCCTCCTGCCTCAGCCTCCCGAGTGCTGGGATTACAGGCGTGAGCCACAACACCCAGCTTACAATGT